>JAVTVY010029808.1:0-12068 GCA_036873755.1 Hanleya hanleyi | reverse complement strand
TGTTCTCACTCAGTCACCTTCACTCTCGTTCTCGATCAGCCACATTCACTCCCGTTCTCAGTCAGTCAGTCACATTCACTTTCGTTCTCAGTCAGCCACATTCAATCCCGTTCTCGGTCAGCCACATTCACTCTCGCTCTCAGTCAGTCACCATCAATCCCGTTCTCAATCAGCCAACTTCAATCCCGTTCTCGGTCAGCCACATTCACTCTCGCTCTCAGTCAGTCACCATCAATCCCGTTCTCAATCAGCCAACTTCAATCCCGTTCTCGGTCAGTCACATTCACTCCCGTTCTCGGTCAGCCACATCCACTCCCGTTCTCAGTCAGCCATATTCACCCTCGTTCTCAGTCAGTCACCTTCACCCCCGCTCGCAGCCAGCCACATTCACTCCAGTTCTTGTTCAGCCACATTCACTCCCGTTTTTGGTCAGCTACATTCAATCCCGTTCTCAGTCAGCCACAATCTCTTTCTTTCTTAGTCAGCCACATTCAATTCCGTTCTCAGTAACCGCATTCACTCCCGTTCTCGATCAGTCACATTCACTTCCTTTCTCAGCCATCCACATTCACTCCCGTTTTTTGTCAGCCACATTCACTCTCGTTCTTGGTTAGCCACATTCACTCCCGTTCTCCGTCAGCCACATTAGCTCTCGTTCTCTGTCACTCCATACACTCCCGTTCTCGGTCAGCCACATTCCATCCCGTTCTCAGTCAACCACATTCACTCCCGTTCTCAGTCAGCCACATTCACTCTCGCTCTCAGTCGGCCACATTCACTCCTGTTCTCGGTCATCCACATTCAGTCCCATTCTCTGTCAGCCACCTTTAATCCGGTTCTCAGTCACACAACTTCACCGCCGTTCTTGGTCTGTCATATTCACTTCCGTTCTCAGTTCGTCACATTCCCTCCCGTTCTCAGTCAACCAACTTCACTCCCGTTCTCTGTCAGCCACAAACACTCCCGTTTTCAGTCAGCCACCTTCACTCCTGTTCTCGGTCATCCACATTCACTCCCGTTCTCGGTCAGCAACATCCACTCCCGTTCTCAGTCAGCCACCTTCAATCCCGTTCACTCTCGTTCTCGATCAGCCCTATTCACTCCCGTTCTCAGTCAGCCATATTCACCCTCGTTCTCAGTCAGTCACCTGCACCCTCGCTCGCAGCCAGCCACATTCACTCCAGTTCTTGTTCTGCCACATTCAGTCCCGTTTTTGGTCAGCTACATTCAATCCCGTTCTCAGTCAGCCACAAGCTCTCTCGTTCTTGGTCAGCCACATTCACTCCCGTTCTCAGTAACCGCATTCACTCCCGTTCTCGATCAGTCACATTCACTTCCCTTCTCGGCCATCCACATTCACTCTCGTTTTTTGTCAGCCACATTCACTCTCGTCCTTGGTTAGCCACATTAACTCTCGTTCTCTGTCCCTCCATACACTCCCGTTCTCGGTCAGCCACATTCAATCACGTTCTCAGTCAACCACATTCACTCCCGTTCTCAGTCAGCCACATTCACTCTCGTTCTCAGTCAGCCACCTTCACTCCCGTTCTCGGTCATCCACATTCAGTCCCATTCTCTGTCAGCCACCTTTAATCCGGTTCTCAGTCAGACAACTTCCCCACCGGTCTTGGTCTGTCACATTCACTCCCTTTCTCAGTCCGTCACATTCACTCCCGTTCTCAGTCAACCAACTTCACTCCCGTTCTCTGTCAGCCACAAACACTCCCGTTTTCAGTCAGCCACCTTCACTCCTGTTCTCGGTCAACCACATTCACTCCAGTTCTCGATCAGTCACATGCACTCTCGTTCTCGGTCAGCCACATTCGCTCCAGTTCTCGGTCAACCCAATTCACTTCCGTTCCTGGTCAGCCACATTCACACCCGTTCTTGGTCGGCCACAATCACTCCAGTTTTCGGTCAGCCACATTCACTCCCGTTCTCAGTCAGCCACAATTCCTCTCGTTCTTGGTCAGCCACATTCACTCCGGTTCTTAGCAGCCACATTCACTCCCGTTCTCGGTGGTTGGTCACATTCACTTTCGTTCTCGGCCAGCCACATTCACTCCCGTTGTCGACCAGCTACATTCACTCCCGATCTTGGTCAGCCACATTCACTCCCGTTCTCAGTGAGCCAACTTCACCCACGTTCTCGGTCAGCCACATTCACTTCTGTCTCGGTCAGGCACATTCACTTCCGTTTCGATCAGCGACATTCACTCCCTTTCTTGGTCATTCACATTCACTTTCGTTCTCGGTCACATTCACTGCCGTTGTCTACCAGCCAGATTCACCAGCGTTCTCGGTTAGTCACATTCACTTTCGTTCTCCGTCATCCACATCCAATCGCGTTCTCGATCATTCACATCCACTCCCGTTCTCAGTCAGTCACCTTCACTCTCGTTCTCGCTCAGCCACATGCACTCCCGTTCTCAGTCAGTCACCTTCACTCTCGTTCTCGCTCAGCCACATGCACTCCCGTTCTCAGTCAGTCACCTTCACTCTCGTTCTCGCTCAGCCACATGCATTCCCGTTCTCAGTCAGTCACCTTCACTCCCGTTATCGCTCAGCCACATGCACTCTCGTTCTCAGTCAGACACATTAACTCTCGCTCTTATTCAGCCTCCTTCAATCGCGTTTTTCAGTCAGCCAACTTCAATCCCGTTCTCGGTCAGCCACATTCACTCACGTTCTCGGTCAGTCACACTCATTCCCCTTCTCAGTCAGCCACTTTCACTCTAGTTCACTCTTGTTCTCGATCAGCCATATTCACTTCCGTTTTCAGTCAGTCACATTCACTCTCGTTCTCAGTCAGTCACCTTCAATCCAGTTCTCAGTCAGCCAACTTCAATCCCCTTCTCGGTCAGCCACATTCACTCCCGTTCTCAGTCAGCCACCTTCACTTCCGTTCACTCTCGTTCTCGATCAGCCATATTCACTTTCGTTCTCAGTCAGCCACATTCACTCTCGTTCTCAGTCAGTCACCTTCACCCCCGTTCTCAGACAGCCAAATTCACTCCCATTCTGTCAGCCACATGAACAGCTGCAATAAAAGCGCGGCTGAGATACTAAGACTACGTCCGAGAATCCACTGTATTCTCGGGTCTGAATGTTAGGTGCCGCAGGATGCTTTCCTGTAGAGTCAAATGGTTGCTTTTCAGTCGCCAGACGTCATCATTTTTTCCAACCACTTGCATATCGCTCCAACCTTCACTGCCGTTCTCGGTCAATCACATTCACTCCCGCTTTTCAACACCTAGGCTTGTTTCACTTTTTTTGTCGTGTGTGAAACTTATTTTAAGCTATCTACTTCGTTGTCCACTTTTTACCTCCAATCGTTCGATTTTAATTCGCTTCATACATTTTGAGCCACCCTGCAGACAATAGAGCCTTCAATAAATTTTCGAAAAGTCGAAGATGAGAAACTAGATATTTCATTTTATTATATCTTTAATAAGATTGTTGGAATTACATTGGTTGAAGCGTAGCACGTGTGAAAACATTAATTTTGACTGGTCATCACGTGGGTTTCCCCTATACGTCATAGCAACGTAGTAAAGGTCAACTTCCGCTGTTGGAGGCAGGGATGGATAATGGAGCCTGTGAAATGGAGCATGCGCTGTGAGGAGGATGGCTGGCGTCATCCTTATTCATGGCTCGTCTATCATATTTGTGATACAGCTAGAGTAAACGGACCTGCATTATGCAGGATAAGCGGCTGGCGCTTCGCCGATCTTTCGGTGGATAATTTGAAAAGTATATTGGAGGATATAGAGACAGTAAATACACGGTTTTCGGTCTAATAAAAGGCTTCCTTACTTCTGGTAAGGCTATTGTATGAAAATAATGACCCTCGACCCTGGCCCATTCGGTGGACTGACCTGACCTTGGCTTTTGACCTCGGTCACGTCAGTCCACCGAAGGGGTCAAGGTCTTAGCCGAGGTCAGGTCAGTCCATCGAAGGGGTCAGGGACTTGACCGAGGTCAGGTCAGTCCAACGAAGAGCCCAGGGCCATAACCTAATTCAGGTCATTCCACCGAAGGGGCCGGCTAGGGTCTCGGGTCATTATTTTTCTGTACTGACCTTACTAGAAGTAATGTATTATATATTATAGGGCCTAATTAGACTGATCCTTGTCTTATCATAATTTCCCAAAGTCAGGTGAGGTCTTCCTCGTGTCCCCGTATCCAAAGTTCTAGGCAACCATCAAAGGCGCGGCAGCCTTTTTTTTTCTTCACAGCAATTAGGAAATCCAGATTTACTTCTTTACACAGTACACTGGGTGGAACTCGTTTGCCATCCAAATGCAGTCAGTGTCGCTGTAGTACTGATGCCAGCCATAATATAATCCGCCATCTTGTTTCACGCCTGTAAAGGGCACATGAGTCATACCTGGGTCCATGATAACATCTTCGTACATGGTATGGAACGATTCTGTCCGGAACTTCTGCATTCTTCCGGTACCGTAGATTTGAGTGTGAACTTCTAACATTTCCGGGTTAGCGTGGACATTGTGGATGCCGCAGTTTGTCCTGGCCGGGCAAAACCAGATATTGACCTTGACCTCGAACTCCGCCATGTTGGATTCCTTTGACCGCTGTGTCTGACCGCACACGAAGTAAGGGTCAAATCGAACCCTGCCCACTTTGAACTGAGGGGACTTATACAGAGGGGTATCGACAGGGTACCCTGGTACCTGCTTTCCCAGTTGAAACCAGCCGTCATCTAAGACGATTCCGCCGATATTGGTCAGATCATCCGGGATTTCAATACAGACAATGGAATCTCCACTGATGATGGTCACCCCTGCAAAAATATAACAAATGCGTAAGCAACTTTGATTCCATCGTCTAAATGTTCGTGCTGACGGTTCGGACAGTCCAGATCAGTTGAAACTTCCCATAATGATTGCAACACTTTCATCTTAATACATATTGCCTTATGAATCCGATTTGTCGAAAACTGACCGGTCACCATCTTGAATTTTAAGAAAACCCGAGAACCGTTGTGCAAACGTTCCTAACTGAGAGATGATTGAATATTGCATAAAAAAATGTTTGGATAAGTTATCGCCAGCTCGTTTTCATCGTAATTTACACCGAATGTTAGAAATTTGCAAAAAAAATATCATCCGCCAGGGCGCTCAGATTTACCCCCCTTGACAGGGTCTTTCTCATGTTGAAGAAAAACAACATAATCCTCACAGCAGAAACGGCTAAATTCAAAATGACGGTCATGTTGGTTCCATATATGACTGGCTTTCTGTTGTTTGTTATATTTCAAGCATTAGGTTAATCTCCATGGATACTCGGTAAACCTAGCCTTTTCACATTATAGCTTATTATTTTGGACCAGTCTTGAGTTTACTTGCATGGTATTCAGAGCAACAACTGATGGTCAAGATCAAAATGACGGCCGTGGGGGTCTAAGATCTGGCGTTTTTCATGTTCCAAGTCTAATTTAGGAGCTTATATTTAGCTTCAAGTATACATTTGTTAAAACACAACTTACTCACAGCGAAACCGACCATTTAAGGCACATTTTAACATCTTGCTTGATTTTTAAAATAAATTGAGGAAATAGAGAAAACGAATCGGATGTAATACATTAAAACATCAATTTGATTTTCCCTAAGACCGTATATGGACGCCATTTTGAATTTATCAAGTTTTTTGTTTCAAGAACTATTCGATTAGGCCAGCCCAATATGACGAGTTGTGCAGTCAGGTAACCCTGTTTCTGATTGGTTTCCAGTCTGGAAATACGAATTCTACCAAATGGCCATACCCCCCTGTATCCTCCCCCCTTGTTAAAATATAATTGATACAAATCGAAGTTCAGTCATGCCGATTTAACATGTTACACCTATTGAATTATGCAAACTCATTCGACCTGTATCTACAGGGGTTCCAAACACAAATTTTTACACCGGTACAGACATCCTTGTTAATTTGCTGCAAGAGATGTGTAATCTGTAATTCTGTAGTATTTGCGGCCATATTGGACGCCATATTGCATTGAACATGACCTATTTATGTGGAATTTTCAATTTTTTTAAACCGAAATATTGTATCCCCTCAGCTGGAAATGTGTTTACGAAGCTTTATTGGGTATCAAAATTGTGTTTAGGTGCTTTCGCCTAATTATAACATCAACACAAACCACCGAATAACGTTTATATTCGTGACAACTATCTTGGTAGCCAGCTTGGATTTTACCAACGGAATTCGAGAGGAAAAAATTGGCAACAATTAGCAACAAGGATTTTTTTCCTGATTATAATTTGATTGTTTCTCAGTTTTAACAAGCAAAGTACACGTGAGTAAACTGGACTAATTTGTAAAATGCGAAAAACGGATCCAGGTGTGCATTCCTCGTGAATGTTTCTGTACGGTACCTGCAAGTTGACAAGCACGGCTGAGTGACAACACTGACCTTGCAGGATGGTGGACATCCGGGGCTTTAAGGGTTTCCCGGGCGGAGGAGTGTCCAAGATGGTATCATCGTTGCCCAAATTCACCACTATGGTACGGTTGTTGAGTGGGTAATTTTCTCCATTCGTCAGCCAGAAAGCTTTAAGACGTTTGGAGAACTGCAGAGGTGTTATTACGTTCTTCGCCATATAGATTGTTGACGTTATGACTACTCTACCAATCGACCAAATGTTCCTGCACAAGTGATATAACTCGAAATCAAGTTTTGCATAGCTAAATAGGCGTGCCTTATGTTTTGATTGACACCTATCAATCATCGAGACGTACAATCTCCAATGTCGTCTGCGCGCTGCTGCAGCTGCTGCTACAAACTGGGTCGCGTATATAGCGCTTACAAAGATCTCAATTGAACTTAGAAATGTAATGTGAAATATATATATTAAGCATTGTGTTGATGAGGAGCAAAATCCATAGGGGAAGGGGCCTTCAACCCACAATTTCAAAGCAGACTGTATGCATGATACCGGTACAGTGACGTCGCCAGTTCCGATCCAGTGTCAGTTCCGACCCACTTCCCAAAATATTGCTTCTTGTCATAACCATGATCACGCGAAATCATAAAACATTTGGTGTATTTAAGCAAGTTGATCAACCTCTCAATTATGGTTAAATTATATTATGGACTCACTGGTTTTGCTAAGAGACAGCTTTGCAGCCCCACTCCATACACACGACTACATCTGTCTAAGTGCAAACACCATGACTCGCCGTTGATGAAAAACCGTGCCGTCTGCCAGGGTTTCCGATCAAAGTTTTGATGTTTTGCTTCTTACATATAATTATCATATGGTACTATGTATCTGTCATAAATGTATTTACTGGGGTGTCTCTCTGAAGGATACCTGCTCCATTGTCGACATCAACTGACGGGCCCAGTTCCGAACCACCATCATCCATGGATGGCCAATCTGAGTCGTACGATGGCATGAAAATGTCTTGCGAACGCAGCGTTCACTACGAAAAATCGTAAATCGAGTGCTGATTAGTATTTCTTCTCTTTAATCTGCTATTTAGAGGTAAAATAAGTGAAAGTACCGTTGATTTATCATCATTTTCGAGTGTGTATACGCTTATTAGCCATCGGAGTTATTTCTTTTCCAATATATCTTGCCAATATGATCAGCTCGGCCATATCACTACCACCCCCAACAGGCATTCTTTAACAACAGATGTTCACTTATCAGATGAAGACATTCAAAACAAAATATCCAGCTATGACCCTATTTTGGCGGAAAAGTTATCATGTTGACGATAACATTTGTTCATACGTAGATCAAAGGTCAATGTCAAAACGAGGCTGGATCGGAACTGGCGACAGAGGGTCGGAACTGACACCTCTCATTAAGAAATGTAATTTTATTTTCCCTACAGTTCAGTTTATCCCCAGCTAAGTTAGTTTCTTAGTAAAGGCTATGAACAATTTTACGGCGATCAAGATAATGAATATGCCAATCAAACCATTTCCTTCTGAAACAGATGTAAACTTCACTTTGGTGGGTCGGAACTGGCGACTCGTCTGTACTTATTTGGCATCTGATATATTAATACGGCCTATTCAAGACTAGATAGCCACTAGTTTCTCCCTTAAGTAGACCTCGGATAGGCCTATATTGTCGTACTTACTATATCCTAGATCTGCACGTCTCTTCAAGGTTCAAGGTTCAAGGTTCTTTATTTGCTGATCACAGCGCCCGTTATCGAGCAGATATACAATCAAGCGAAGATAATTAAGTATATATACATATAGAATAACCTAGTTGATTAGAAATAATTTGATTTACAGAAAAAATAACAGTCGTGATACAAGGAACAATAATGCCAGGAGCAGCGATTTCGCTGGCATTTTACAATAAATTATGATCTTACTGACTAGTATCTGTTTGTAACACTAAAAACGTATATTAGCTAACATCTGTTATTCCTGTACCAGTAACACATTTGTCATGTTTAGATGCCGAACCATCAATCATATTGCTACGTGCGCTCATACAATCATGAACAAACTTACCTAAAATTTTCACAATAATTGGATCCTCGCACGATAAGAGCCAAATAAATTTGTTTGAAATATCGAGTTGAGAAAAGTTGGCATTCATGCTATCACATTTAAATAGAAATATGTCCCGAAAATTATCATATTTATTACATTCCATTAAAAAATGGAATTCATCTTAAACCTTACCAGCATTGCAAAGAGTACATAAACGCTTATCTGCTGGTACTTTGGCAAATCTACCTTTCTCAATCTGAAGGTCATGGCTACTTGTTCGTAGCTTACATAAGTCACTGCGATGATCTCGATTCAGAATAGATAAGTAAGGTTCCAACACAAAATGTAGCTTGAAGGTTCTATATGTTCTGAGTTTGTTACCATACGCTACGTTGGGACGGTCGGTAAACAGTTGTTCATTCCACCAGTTACAAAATACAGAAGAGAAACTTCTTGCAGCTTTGGAAACTAAGCTACCAACAGATAAACTTTTTTTCTGTTCGTATAAATGACTTAGATTTAAGAATGACAATATACATTTAATACCCGTTACCCAGGTCTTTTTTCCTTGGGTGTCCAATTTGATAGAAAAATCAAAAGCTTTCTTTAATAACGTATCATCAGGCATTTCAAATAAGCGACGCCAGTATTTAAGCATTGAACAAATAACATCAATTAGCATAGGACGTCGACCGAGTTCACCTAACACAGCACAATTTGTACATTTGGAGTTGACCCCAGAATGTATTTACAGTACTTCAAGTTAAGTCTTTCAAGTGGTTCATTCTTAATATAGTTATCTAAAAATGATTTTTTACTCAATTTTGTAACAATGGATGATCCCCATATTTCTGAACAGTAGAGTAAAATAGGCTTAATAGTATGATCAAATATATGCAAAGAAGTGGAGATTCCAGGAGGGTTACATGAAAAACATTTTCGAATTTTGAAGAATGCCTTAGATGCCTTGCCATTCAGTTGAACTTTGGCCAATTTCCACGTTCCAGATGGGTTAAATGTAATTCCTAAATATGTGTACGACTGTACTGTTTCTATTTGGGCATCACCAAGACAGAATGATTTTGGAGATGTTTCACTTTTACAGTTAAATATCATACATTTAGTTTTAGCTATGTTCACTTCCAGACTCCATTTATCACAGTATAATTGTAGTTTATCAAGGGATAGTTGTAAACCTTCCTTACTGTCAGACAATAGTCTCTAACCATGGTTCATATGACAGACAAAACCGTACCTTGTCACAATCATCATCCCTAGTCATGTTGTTTCGTCTGATAAATCCGACCCATGACAAAATACGAATTCGTCAGAACCTGGGACACAATATTCGTCCCAGTCAGAACTAAGCTCAGTCGTTCATTAGTAGAATTTCCGAGTAGCCTTCATGACCTTTCCGAATATGCCCATATTTGAAAAAAATAGAAGCCAGCGATGTGTCGTATATTTTATCCCCTTTGAACTCAAGTTGTGAGTAGCCATCATTGATGGAGAGACGCCTGCGTGTCCTTTCAGCGATCACATCAAAGAGACCGTTCTACAGCGTATTCCCACTGTAAAGTCGGCTTGTCTGGGAACCCGGCGAAGCACGCAAAAACGCCGTCCATTCATTGGCTGTTACTTAAACGGTTTGTTCGAGTTCTAACTGTATTGCCCCAATCTGAGTGCAGGGGTTTGTACAGTATGTACGGAGTATACAGACCTACATTATGGAGGATGGGCAGAATATGAGTTTGGCATAGCTATAGGACCAGTCGTAGTTTTTATGAGCATTGAATCACATTCATGGCCGCCTATCCTCTTCGAATATACCCAAATTTGAGCAAATTAGAAGCCAGGCAATGTGTCGTGTATTTCATCCCCTTTGGATTGTTTCGATTGGGGAGACGACAACGTATCATTCCCTCGACCACGTCAAAGAGACCGTTCTACAGCGTATTCTCATTATGATTTCGGGTTGTCTGTGAACATGACGGAGCAAGCTCTAACGCCGTCCGTTCATTGGCTGTTATTTTGAACGGACTGTTTCAATAATAGATATACTGCCCTAATCTGCGTGCAAGGCTGGAATAGAGTATACAGGCCTGCATTATGGCGGCTGAGAGTATATAGAACCAGAAGTTCATTACCGATGAATCTGTGATAGAACCCGAATGCCCACTTATATCAACCCAAATGTTCTGCTGACAGTGACTGTATCCCACTCAACTCTTTTACCAAATACGTAAAGTAGCAAAACTTTTTCCCCCCGAATATTAATACTTTAACTGAAGATTCACATTTTTTTTCTTAAAAAGTGTAACTGTATATAATTATGTCAATTTATTATTTATCATTTTTGGATAATAACACGTATGTCTAAAGTTTACATTATAAACTTCCTAAAAACTCCGTTCTAAATATTTTACATCTGTTTTCTTTATTTACTGGTCTTAAATTAAATGAAAACAAATCAGAAGCTATGTGGCTTGGCCGCTGGAAGCGTAGACCGGGTAAAGTGAAATGGAAATTAGGAAATGACGAATATATCAAAGTGTTGGGCGTATATTTTGGTAACAGTTGTACCACAGGCCCCAGTGTCTGGACAGTAGAATTTAAATTCAGTATAATTGAAATAATTTTTTTTTTAAGTCATCCTATCTCTGTATTATAGGATGACTTAAAAAAATTTATTTCAATTATACTGAATTTAAATTCTACTGTCCAGACACTGGGGCTCTCTGTATTATAGGATGACTTAAAAAAAAAAAATTATTTCAATTATACTGAATTTAAATTCTACTGTCCAGACACTGGGGCCTGTGCTGAATACTATGTTTTATAAATTTGTATGGTATTAAAATGGGAATTCGATAGAAAAGGTTAAACGTAAAGTGCTGACCCAGAACCATGAGGATGGAGGTTTGAAAATGGTAGATATTTTTAATTGGGTAAAAGGCTTACGACTGAGATGGATAAGTATAGATTACTCAATGCCGTCAATGAACGATGGATGGTGCTACCAACAATGCATTTTAATAGATTTGGTAACAATTTAATGATTATAAAGGTTTGTACCTCACTAAATAGAATACAAGAAGTAAAATTTGTGGAGAAAATACCTGCATTCTATAGATGTATTTTAGCAGATTGGCTCTCGTTGAGAGATTGCCCTGAAAATGTTAAAAGTACTGATATTTTATGGTATCATGCACTCATAACGTACAAAGGTGATGAATTACATTTCCCGCGCTGGAAAAATGCTGGTATCATGCTGGTAGGAGATGTGATGGATGAACATGGTAAACTGTTATCCTTTGAATGCCTTAAACAATAATACTGAATGTAATGGTATGTCCATATTGGAGTACAATGCACTTAAGGTGGCAATGCAAACAATACATGTAGTATTCAATCTTACTGATGAACTTTGTATGCGGGATAAGAAGATAGAACTACTTAAAACTTGCGATTTTGGTTCGTTGCTGAACAAATAAGTGTATATACCATATGGAATGAATTTTTGGAATAGAAAACTTGAACAGGAACTGCCATGGAAACTTGTTTGGACTATTTCATATAAAACTTT
>JAVTVY010029807.1:0-13495 GCA_036873755.1 Hanleya hanleyi | reverse complement strand
GTACAAAACCTTGTTTTTGATGGCACTCACATTGGCAGCTCGTGTGTCGGAGCTCGATGCACTCAATTACAGGAACATCAGACATCCCAGTAACTGGAGATATGCAGTACTATCCACCGTTCCGGAGTTTATGGCCAAGAATCAAGCTATCTACGACACCATGTCTCAATAGTTCACAATTCCTGCCTTATCTGATTTCCTTTCTTCCGTTCTGGAATCTGACATAGTTACATGTATGTGACTGATTCGTGCACTTGAGTGTTATATGAATCGTACTAAAGATCTGATGGTGGACAGGAGGCCTTTGTTTATCCCTTTCGATCCTATTGCCAAACAAGAAATAAGCAAAAATACTATTTCTAGTTGGCTCAGAAATACGATTCGACTAGCGTACTATGGGTAGGCAAGCCGCACTTGTTAACATCTCTGGTCACGAAATTAGAGCACTTGCGGCATCATGGCCTCTGTGAATGAATAGATCGGTAACGGCTGTGATGAGGGCATGCTACTGAAGGTCAAATACGACATTCTCCTCCTTCTACCTCCGTGACATTACACTGACATGTGACGACCTCTACTCCATCGGACCCCTAGTTACAGCACAGCGGGTATCCACTGGACCGAGGTCAGCAAGTTAAAAGGATCGGACGACAGATTTTAACCTGCTTTTAAGTGTGAGTGACGTTTCCTCCCGTTCCCTTTCGGAAAGGTGGGTGGGAGAGGCGTGGTATATGCCACTCACCCTAAAGCCAGAGTAGCGACAGTGGTGCTTAAAAACCACAAAGGGATTAACATATATGTTACTACTGTTGTATGATTTCATTGATCCTCGGTGAGGTAAAAGATCTTTTATTTCCATTCTGACAGGTCACACTGCTCACTTGGACGCTAGTAGTAGGGCCAACGCAAATAGACTCACATTGACCTTTGACCTCTGAGTGCACTCTATCCCATGATGCATCACTTCCGTAATGACGTCGTGTGTGACGTTACTTCCGGTGTGACTCGATCGGGCGTGACTTTGGAGCGGGATATTCCGGGATTTTCCAAAGGGGTTTCCTCGGCCCGGTCGCACGCCTGCGCGGGTTATCTGGCCGCACGAGAGAACACCTGGCCTGGCGGTGATGCGGTCTGTTTCCGCGGACAGAAAGTAGTCCCAAATACGCGGGGAACCGGGGGAAATTCTCCGGCAATCTTCAGTGGATAGGGCCACACTGGGCAATGTAGGGAGAGTGTATTTAAAACCATATTGACCTTTGACCTCTGGGAAGTGTGGAGCGTGGGGGAGTGGGGGAGGAGGTGCCCGTCCTATCGACCAATCAGAAACGCGTATATTGACCATGGCGGGGGAGTGATATCAGGGTTCAAGTCATCCGGTTGTGGAGCCGATAGACTTCTCTGGGTGTGGGGGAAACAGTCCTTCCGCGTGAAAAAATAGTGCGGCGAAACAATAGTGCGGGTCTGTATTTATTCAATTTAAGCATTTAAACATTTAAAACTTAAAATTAAAGAATGCATGGGCTTACCTTGAAGTGTTCAAGTCCTTCCGATGTGTCATGTTTTACACTTGGGTGTCCGTCCTGTAGGGTCTGTACATATTGGATTGCGTCAGCATTGGCTGGGTGCCAACATCCGGGTTCCGTTGGTATTCCAATTGGCTCGGTGCCGAGTTTTATATTGGCCGGGTGCCCATTGGCTGGGAGCCAATTGGCTCAGTGCCAAGTTTTTCGCTATAAAAAGGGGTTCATTTTGCAGTTCGGTACCAACTCTTTCACTGGCCATCCGAAGCTATCGACCTCACCACTGCCTGCCTACAGCCTGCCTGACCACTGCCTGCCTACTGCCTGCCTGCTTGACGGTGTACCTGACCACTGCCTGCCTATTGCCTGACGCTGTGCCTGAGCCATGAACTCATCCGACCGAACTAAGCTTTTACAGCACCGTATCAAGATCATTGACGAGATGCAGCATGCGGCCGATATATGTGATCTGCTCATGGTGGAAAACATAATCACCAAACAGAGTGGGGTAGATATCATGGCGGAGAATACCTATATTGCACAAAACAGAGCCCTCATCGACCTGATACCGTGCCGTGTTCCTTTAGCATCTCAGGCCTTCCTGGAGGGACTGAAGACGACGGGGAATGAAGAAATAGCGTCTCTACTTCAACCCCAGGAAAAAGCCTTAGTCATAGACATTCCCGAAGAGAGTAGAATTACAAAACGTGCCCAGGAAGAACCCGGTCCACCTGCCAAACGCACCCGTCCCCAACTAGCACCTTTAAAAATAGTCCGGCAAGCAGAGGAAGAGGTCCAGTCGTTACCCCCCGTGTCTGTGCAGCAGGTGAATGATATCCAGCAAGCCTACGAAGCGGCCCGTTGCGCAACGCTCTCTCAGTGGGAACTTTCGCCAAATTGGACAGTGACAGTAAAAGACCAATGTATTCATCTCGACACCCCAGCCTGGGAAGATAGGCCTGCCAAGCATATTTCAATCACAACTAACATCTGGGAGAAAATTATAGCTCTGTACGATAACATAGACTCGCTCATCGATATGCAAGGAAAAGACGAAGTGAAATTTTTCGCAGAAGAAAATATCTTTCTCAGTTATACTCTCTTCAACGATGTGGTGTTGAAGAGAGTATAACTGAGAAAGATATTTTCTTCTGCGAAAAATTTCACTTCGTAAATGGAAACGTGGAAAAAACAAGTGGTTTCCGCAACCTGAGGGCGTGACGCTGCATTTACGCGCATGGAATACGCTGCAAGGGCTAACACCAGACATTTCGGAATCGCTGACTGGAGATATCATGCAAAAATTACCCAGCTTATTGTTCGACACTTATATGGATGAACTAAAGCCGTACATTCGAGCGATGGGCATGGAACAATGTGCCGGATGTCAATATAAATCACTGAGTCAAATTGAGCATGAATGTGTGGTGCTGTTTTTAACAGAGGAGATTTTGAAAGAAGCAATACAGGACAGCAATGAAATACAAATCTTGGAGAGGTTTCAAACCCGATGCCCAGCTAGAATTCCACGCTCCCATATGGACGCTTTTCTCTCACAACACAGCGCAGATAAGCAGAAGGGCCATTTCCAAAAACGGTTGTTCGATAAATATTTACAATTCTGAGCTATAATAGACATTCAGAGAGAGCGATATTTCCGTGTTGGCTGTTTGTTTATGTTTTATATCCGAGTCACTAGGCCAAATGTTGCGATGTTGAAACAATTCTCGCAACAATAACTTACATTGTATATATTTGTATACATTGTATACATTGATCGTCTAGCCAAACACGCTACGGTAAATCAATTATATATTTATAATTCCCTGACGTGAAACTAAAAAGGAATTATATTATTTAAGAGATTACTGAGTATAGGAAAAACAAATTGTTCATTCTTCCGTGTTGATGTTGTTGTTAAATAAAAATATAATAAATTCATACGTGTTGTTTTTTTATGTATAGGGAAATGGAGAGGGGTCATTCTGGTGTTTTTGATTTGAATTGTGCCTTGATAGAAGTTCCCTTTCGGTAGAATTGGCAGCACTGAAAAGGGCTTTTTGAAGAAAAAAAAGACGTCAGGAAAAAACACCTCACGATCGAAATATTCTTTTCACTCCAGCAATATGAGTCCGACAGACGGGGCACCGGAGCAAAATATGCTGTTCCACGTCGTCGTTCTCAGCACATCTGCAAGTTCCGGCATTGCAAATAAAATTGCACAAGCACATTCCACAATTGGCTAAATGTCCGCATGGAAAAAACACATAAACTGCCTCGATGGCCTGACAAATGGTGCAGTTGCTCTTCTCGCGTTCGGCGTCTAGTTGCCGGCGAAGTGCGCCTTTTTCCCGCTCTAATTCTTGAATTCTGTTTCCTTGAGATTGTCGAGTAATTTCTCCCACCTCTAATTGACGTCTCAGCCGGGACATTCGTGTCGTTGTCACATCAGGAGTTGATGGGCGAAGCGCAGTCGCAGGTCTGCTTGCAGTCGACCACCCCGCCGCTGTTTCCAAGATGGATGAAGAAGGGGCTGTCAGTTCTTCAAGCTCCGTTTCTTTCTCACTTTCTTCCTCATCAAGAGAATCTTGGACCAAAACCTGTCGATCTACAGATTCCGGACGGATAACTGGCACGATAAATCTTGGGATCTCTCCATCTACAGGACATGACATCGTGTGTCAGCCATCTTGAGCTATTGGCGTGACGAGTAGAGTGGGTTACGAGGGCAAGTGATAAGCGAAGGTACTGAATTGGAAAATGCACCCTTTTTATAGCGAAAGACTTGGCGCCGTGCCAACTGGCTGAGTGCCAACGGTACCATTGACATTCAGCCAGTGCCAACAGAGCCCGGCTGTTGGCAGCCAGTCAACGCTACTACAAAATTTTCGAGATGTGTTCTCACTTTTGATGAAAGCACAAAAAAGTTTGGGTACTTATAAGTAATGAGTCAAAAAACAAAATTCACCTACGCTAATATATTCTAGTTTTTTGTAGAATATAGATTCGCGTTAATTTCTACTTCGTCAAGAAAAATTTTCATCTCGAAAATTGGCAGGTCTAAACGTTGGCTGAATGTCAATGGTACCGTTGGCACTCAGCCAGTTGGCACGGCGCCAAGTCTTTCGCTATAAAAAGGGTGCATTTTCCAATTCAGTACCTTCGCTTATCACTTGCTCTCAGAACCCACGCTACTCGTTACGCCAATATCTCAAGATGACTACCACAGATGAAACGATGGATTTCGAATCTCGAGTGGAAGAAATTCTCAACGAACTTTTCCGCGACGACGACCCACAAGACATACAACCGACCATAGCACCATTTTCACCATCCGACTTATTCAACCAAAACTCTACCCCAGCGATCATCAGCCGAGCGCCGATCAAGTCCATTCAGGAAAAGACGGAAGGAGAGAAGAAAGAAGAACAGAACGGTACAGCAAACCATCAGCAGGAAGACCTCATCATCTACACGAAAGAAGTACAAAGATTGGGGGGCGCATTAGCATCAAACCTGAAACAACTGCTATGTGTGAATTGCATGCCGCCCGATTACCATCTTGCTAAAGTTGCCCTCTTCCCTTGCGGACATCTAGCTATGTGCGCCTGTTACATCGCTAAATTAGACGAGCGACTAACAGAACCATCAATCTGCCCGACGAGTGAATGCACCCTCATCAACTTAAGCTGCCCCATCTGTACCAAGCGGGTGACCGAGATGCTCCAAAGACAACGCCCGGTGTAAAAAGAATGTTTCGCCCGGACTGGAAGAAATTTTGAACGAGATTTTCAGCGACAACGAGCCACAAGACATACAACCGACCATAGCACCATTTTCACCATCCGACTTATTCAACCAAAACTCTACCCCAGCGACCATCAGCCGAGCGCCGATCAAGTCCATTCAGGAAAAGACGGAAGGAGAGAAGAAAGAAGAACAGAACGGTACAGCAAACCATCAGCAGGAAGACCTCATCATCTACACGAAAGAAGTACAAAGATTGGGGGCGTGTTGGCATCAAACCTGAAACAACTGCTATGTGTGAATTGCACGCCGCCCGATTACCATCTTGCTAAAGTCGCCCTCTTCCCTTGCGGACATCTAGCTATGTGCGCCTGTTGCATCGCTTAATTAGACGAGTGACTAACAGAACCATCAATCTGCCTGACGAGTGAATGCACCCTCATCAACTTAAGCTGCCCCATCTGTACCAAGCGGGTGACCGAGATGCTCCAAAGGCAACACCCGGTGTAAAAAGAATGTTTCGCCCGGAGATGATTTTCCCTGACATTTTTTTCTCAAAAACCACTTTTCAGTGCTGCCAACTCTTCCGAAAGAGAACTTCTAACAATGCACATTTTAACCAAAAAAAAAAAAAAAATTAAAAAAATAAAAACCCACCCCACCCTTTGAAAAACGTATACACGCACAGGCTATAAGCTTGGATGTACTTTTAGTCCGCTCAGTTGTTTTGCTCAGCTGTCAACTGTTATGTTTTGACGACAGTGTTGCCGTTTTCTCTCCTATATTTAGCGCCCGTAAAACACGCAATCTAACCTAGTCAATAAAATTTTGTCCAACACACACACACTTTTTTTTTTTTTTTTTTTAATAATATTTTTATTCATTTTTCTGGTGCCACATTACGTAGTCATGTACATAATAATAGTAATATACGTAGGTACAGCTTAATAATGGAAAATATTCCTGAAACTTTGTACACATGCATATACTTCTGATAAACATCAATAATGTATTACCTCTGCATTCAAAATACCGTGAACTAAAGACAAAGTAGGATTCTTGTTTCCCCACTATGCATACTGCTATATGTATATTAATATCAACTAACTAAGTAATAATAATATCTCGGGTAAGGCAGTCAGTTCAATTGAGTTCTCTAAAATAATGGTGGAACAGAGCCCATTTTTTATTGAAATTATCCATCTGATCTTCTACATTTGCTGTATAGAGTTCTGTTTTATAAGAACAGCTGAATATCAGCATTAATGCCTTTAAGTTTAGTTTTGAATCATTCAGCTTTGTTCTATATATGTATTCCTTTGTAAGAAGTGTTAAATTGTTCAGAACGTCTGCCCCCGCTCCCAGCCCAATATAATTTTATCCGCAGAAATACTACCCCTTAGCTTTCCAACATTTTTACACCAGTTTTCTAGGTCATGCCAAAGTTTCTTAACCGTTTCGCATTCTATGAAGACATGTTCAATAGTTTCTCTTTTATTTTTGCAAAAAGCACATTGATCATCTTCAGTCTTTCCTATTTTATGTAGAAAAGAGTTTGTACTCAATATTCTGTGAATAAATCTAAACTGAAAATCTCTCAGTTTGATAGACCTACTGCTCTGTATGATTGAAGTAAATACGTTATTCCAAGTTATTCCCCCTTCTTTATCTAGATATTTCTCCCACATGGAACAAGCTTTGGCATTTGTATGTGTACTATTATTTAAAACATCGTAAAATCTCCTGCACCCCTTCTCTTGCCTAAACAATATACTTAGATACTGATTAAATTGGGGATTATATTTGTCAATGAGGAAGTAATTTCTTTCTAAATCTAATTTCCATTGTTCAGGGATTGCTTTTATCAGCCTGTTGTAATCAAGAAAGGTTCCTTTTATCCCATAAATGAGCTTCAAATCGGTGAAATCCATTAACTTTCCTTCGTTACTAACAATGTCTCTTAAATTTTTAATTCCACTTTTATACCATTGTTCAATGTATAGGTTTGGTACTCGAAAATGTTGATTAAACCATAATGGTTCATTTCGTATATGTTCAGTTGTTTTTGCTGGGCGTCTGGGCTTCCTACATAATTTGAAATTAACAGTCGGCACTATAAATTTCACTATAGTCTTTTGGCTTAGTTCCTGGAACATGGAACAGTGTCATTTAACTGACCAGACTTTGTATCCATGTGATTCATTAACAAACCCTGCACTATATCGTCCAATGTTAAGAAGTATTTTAACAGGAAAATTTATAATGGTTATTCTGAATCGATCGTTGGGAAGGAATGTCGCCGGCCGGTATGTAATCATCTTTAACTGGTAGTCCCGTCTTTTGCTCGGATCTGATAAAGTCTGTAATAAGTGTGTGATTAATGGTTTACAGAAGATGGGAGATGATTTTCCAGTTTGTTCCGCCTGTACGCATTACAATAAATCCAGAAAATTACAACTATGCTTCTGGAAATTGAGTAATTTTGAGAGCAATTGTCACGACGTACAAAACTAGAACTCCCTACAAATGGCATTATGAGAATAAATTGCAACGTGGCTTAAGTTCTTGACAGAGATTGAACGTCCGCAATATCACGTCATATACTAATATATTAAGCTGGTTAATTTTGTGATGTTGCCAGACAAGATTCGGCCATCAGTTCCAAACTTAATATTGTGATTTACGAGAGAACACATTGAAACAGTATTCCATCGCATTTTGTACTTCTTTGGGCTTTCTAGATAGACGACTGACTCAAATATACGTCTGTATTTATGTTATATACGGCTTTAGACTGTTACCAATTATTTATGTTGTTAACAAAAACACGAATATACCTTCTGACGCCAATCTGAGTACAGCAATATGCACAAACATTACAGACACGTTGATAATCAGCTAATTAAATTAATCCCTTGTGGCACATACACAATACTTAAATGCCAAAATATGTATGCATCGATAAGGGAAGAGGGGAGTACCTTAATTGCTTATCTGAATTTCTCAGCCCTTATCAACCATTTTCTCATGTTTTCTCAATGGTCTGGAATATGAAGTTGCAAATTCACTCATCAGTCAATGAGGATATGAGGAAAACTCTGGAATAAATACCAGAACGATTGTAATTCGATTTCTAAATTTATTTTGGACTTGAAAATACTCAAACTGGTGGCAAAGCTTCAGTCATCCAGCCAAGTGGATCAACTACGAAATTAGCGTGGAAATGCTTTTTGTGAGTCATACACTTGATCAGTATATCAATTTTCCAATGATGTTAATATACCTTGTTGTTTGTCATTATCAGGACTCACATTTCCTGGATGTTTCCTGTAAAATGAGACCAAATTTTGTAAGAAAAAGATGCTTTCTTACGCATCCATGGAAGGTGTTTTAAGGAGATGTTTCTTGCAATGTGACGTCACGTGTTGTAAGGAGATGTTCCTACGAAGTAGGCTACAGATCGCAAATTGTCCGGTAATGAGTCAGTGAGTCAGTCCATACGAGTCCTTTCGTCGGCAAAATAAGGAGAACCATTGACATTAGAACCTTGATTTTTGGCAAGAACGTGCATTAGGGCATTGTTACCAGCAAGTTCTGAGCTGACCGAATTCTGATGAAAATTTGATTTATAATTATTTTTTTTTATTATTTATTGATAGCTCAGCGAGTGCACTGTCATGCTCATTGGGAACCCTTGGCTGTATGTTTCACTGTATTCCTACGAAGTAGGCTACAGATCGCAAATTGTCCGGTAATGAGTGAGTCAGTCAGTCAGGCAGTCCATCCGAATCCTTTCGTCGGCAAAATAAGGAGAACCGTTGACATTAGAACCTTGATTTTTGGCATGAACGAGCATTAGGGCATTGTTACCAGCAAGTTCTGATCTGAAATAATTCTGATTAAAATTAGATTTAGAATTAACACTTCAGTATATTGTTATAGATCATACGGAGAAAAGTCCGATCATTTAAGCGAGGGAAACATGACACCATGGAATTTGGGAACAGCCCTGGCATGCCTGGTGCTCTCTCGCTGTTGGATTCAACCGCAGATCTGAGGACAGCGACTCAATACAGCTGAGCGAACTATTTATAGACGTTTAACTCCGAGTCTATTCAACTGCTTGATGTACCAGGGCCGGATCACTAAAGGACCAGAACATTCACCAATATACTTTCATTTTTTGTGGCACGAACACATCGATGTAATTATATAAATACCCAGAATATAATCTTGCTCAATCTCACAAAAGGCATGTTATAAAGAGAACCTGTGGCTGTTATGGAAGGTTGTACATGTACCATATTATGATGAAACGTACCGTAGGGGAGGTTCACATCATATCTCAATGAAAATACGATCGAGTCCTAATGCCTACTCTACTTCGTAGGTCCTGTGACGTTAGTCACACTGCTCATGTATATAACACAGTACAAAACGTGATGGGATAATGAAATAGGAAATGCTAATTTTCCATCATTTGTTAGTGCATTTATCTACACTGCTATTACCAACTTGCAATTCTTAATACACACAATTCAGTATATTGTTATAGATATATGTAAACTGTGGCCATTAACGTGTATCCTATTTCACATCCAAACATTTCATCACAGACCAAATCATGCAGGCTTCAAATTTAGGTCAAATTGCCACTGATGATGAAATATCCTACATCAACCAATTAAGTCAGCCTGGTGCAATAACCCAGCAGAACATAGAAAGATCTGGTATCATCCTTCAGATTAGCCTGTGAGCAACAATGATAAAATTTACTGAGGGTGAAACAAAGCCGTCCTGCAAGCCACCCAAGGAATTTATCAGCTTGTGTTGGGACATTTTGTTGGTATCATGTAAGTTGTTTAGTAGTTTACTCATTCAAATCTCCATACCATATTTTCTGTTATTCAACAGACAAATTTCTTTACTGGTTTTAATTGTTTAAGTTTTACTGGGTTTCAACTGCTACAGATAGTAACATAGTACTGTAGAAATGGGTAGTGTGAATTTAATTATTCCATGTTTAGTACAATTTGTTCACATGAATGGTGGAATGTCTGGACTCTCAAATGAAAGTGTGTTATACATGTACATAGCTCAAGCATGTCAGGTTTGAGGAACAAACATAGTTGCAATTAAGATATAGCCAAATAAATTTCATGACAATTATTGAATCTAAGTAGGCCCCTACCTAACAAAATTAGCTTAATAAAAAAGGCCTTCCTGGCGTAAATTGTTTTCTTTTGAGAGAGAATGGTATTTTCTGGGTTAAGAATTTCCTGTATAAAGATAGGTTGTTCAAGGAGGCTTTGTTTTTACCGCTGTTGTGTGCATCAAGGGTATGGAAACATGATATATGCACCCAGAGCCCTGATCTACAGCTGTATAAAACTCAACATCTGGCATTGACGGCATGTTTAAAGGGTCTTAATTTATTTTCTTTGGGTAGAATTTAATTAGATAAAGTAACTTTGATTGTACTTCTTGAATATTGACTATATATCACACTGGGATATAATTTAAACAAAAACATTACATGTGTAATTATGTCTAAATTTGTCTTGTCATTTCAAATTTTGATTCCTTGATTAAGGGATACAGAATCACTGCCACGGAGTGTGTTGGTGTGTCACCGAATCAGTGCCACAGAGTGTGTTGGTGTGTCACAGATTCACATCAGCACAGTAACTGGTAAACTATTCATTCAATCCCATTCAATCTTCAACAAAATATTCAATAGTGTTTTAATCGAAAATTTCTGGTGATTTTTGATGAAAATCTCTGGTGATTCTGACTTGGGCTGCATGTGCCCATCTTAATATAGGCAGGATTTCATCTTGGGGCGGAGGGGGGGCGGGGTGGGATTGCTAAGAGCTCAGTGCCTGTCCTAATGCCTACCTTACTTCGTAGGTCCTGTGACGCATAGTCACACTGCCATGTTTTACAATGTGAAACCACGAAAAGAAGATGTTTCTGACAATGTGAGGATACACGTTGTAGGGAGATGTTCCTTGCAATATGTGAGGAAACGAGTTTTGGTGAAGGCATGTTTGTTTCTATGTGAGGACACGAGTGGAAAAAAGCTGTTGTAGGTGTAAGGAGTCCACGCATAACACGGAGATGTGAGATCACGAATAGTATAGAGATGTTTCTTGCGATGCCAGACCAAAAATTTTTAAGATAACGGCGTGTAAGGAGAAGGAGATATTTCTTGCACTGTGTGATCACGCGTTGTAAGGTGGGAGGAGATGTTTCCCGTATTGTGTGACCCCGCTTTGTAAGGATGAGACCAGATTACTGTTTTACAGAGTAACATCCTAATATATGAGACCAGGTAACAATTACAGTCGTAAGGAGATGCACTATCCCCCAAGCAGAGGTTCGTCAGCTTCAAATGACACATTCTCGTCTACTGTCTGTCTGGATGATTGCCGGAGATACACAATCTGATGCCAGGGGAATGTTCTGCCGTTAATTACCTGAAGATATGGCCCGAAATATTATGGAAGCGTAAGACGGTAGTAAATTGGCCAAAGATTCTAAACAAACCGACCCTTTTGAGAGCTGTTTGGTTAATGTATATTCATTAGGACGTCTGTTTAACAGTGGAAATTCGTAGCCTATATGGAAGAATGTGTCTAACGGTTACAGTGCTGCGCGGTTTTTCACATTTTAAAAAATCCTACATTGTAAGACTGGAGGTGAGGGAGTTTTCAGTGTGTCGTGAGACGCCATTACGTTTTAGCTACAATTGAATCTTATAAGTTGTTTTTAATGAAACGTGTCTACCATCATACTATACGATTAGGGAAGCGTTTGTAGCCACCATTTGCGCAGTGTGAATACGTTTTTAGCAACTGTAGAAACTAATATTTCCCATGTTTCATATAAATTGTCAGATTTGGACGTTCTTTTGTGAGTGAACAATCTCTAGCACTGTTACGCAATGTATTGATGAGCGGTTCTAAGTTTCTCGAATCACCGCGGGATCTATAATTTTTCATTTTCTAGATTACAAGCGTCTAGTCCGTCATTCATAATTCAGCCGTCGTCCATTAGAGAATATCCGCGTCCATAATCCAAAGACCTATTCCATCTTCCAAATAACAGTATTAGCACCAAATTCAAAAAGGCAATCATAGTATACATAAACATAGGCTTGTTTCCTGCAAGAGAGAAGCGGTCAACAGTTTTCAATGATGCCGGCAAAGACATCATGATGTTCCAAAAATATCAAATCCGTATCGCTGATCAGTATTCTTAATCCATAATATTCGTTGTGAAGTCGTCATCTAAAGAATGATGTATCTCAGTCGCGCTTTGATTGTGACTGTTCATATGAGTACCATGAGGATCTTGAAGTACATGGGTTCATACGGCCCCTAGCCCCGGGTTAAGCGGAATTAGAAGTTACGAAACGTAGCGCCATATATATTGCACGCTACGTTCGTATTTTGCTATCAGCATGCGATATGTATCGCCAAATTTGAGAAACTTTGAGTGGAGGCGCTTGGTGGAATAGCCCTGTTTTATAAGTTTCTGCAACAATGTTTTATGACGTTGATCAAAATCGTCACATTTAACACAGGATCTAGCAAATGCTACTAAGCGAGATATGTATACGCCATATGCAGGTCCCACTGGAATATTACTGTTCAGAAAGGGATAGTTTACGATGTCGAAATTGTAATCATCTCTTTTGTCATAAAGTCGACGAGAGAGAATGCCCGCTTCATTTTTATAGAGATATAGATCTAAATATGATGTGCCTGTAGGGTTGTCTGTAGTTTCCTTCAAATCTAGTGAAGGTGGATATATATCCTTCACTGCGTCATTTATATAGCGATTATCTACAGCGAGAAGATCGTCTATATAGCGTTTGGTGAATGAGAAGGAACGGGCTTTGAATGGATCGGTTTTTGAAAGCGCCCGCATATAGTCATATTCATAAGAGAACAGATACAGGTCAGCCAACAGGGGTGCACAATTAGTACCCATTGGAATACCTATATGCTGCTGATATATTGTGTTGCCAAATTTCACATAGATATTTTTAATGAGAAATTCAAGCAACTCTATAAACAAAGAAACATCCCATGAATGATATATCTTGTACGTAGTACAGCTAAAGAATGCTTTATGACTTCCGACATTAATATATCTACGATCAGTTTTCTTGAACACAAATACTATTAACGAACTTAGACGGTCAATAATGTCCTGATGAG
>JAVTVY010029806.1:0-12738 GCA_036873755.1 Hanleya hanleyi | reverse complement strand
TCCTGGACAGCATTAGAGTAATTAAATATTTTGGTGGCTGTAGATTTAGTATACTTATATGAAATGCAAGGAGTTTGACTGGAACTAAAATAGTTTGGTACAGTGTTGCGTACCTCTGGATCATTCAGGATTCGAGGTAAATTAATGATGTCCAGTCCTTTATCTAAGTAGTTGAGTTTCAAGAAAAGCCGATCTGGAGATGTTTCGATTATGTTCACTGGACGATACAACCGAAAATACGCTATATCTTGACATAATTTACTGATTTTTGATGGTATTATATTTCCTGAAGACGCAGATTGTTGTATATCTCTGGCTATTTGATTTAAAGCTCTCAGAGGTAACGCATACAGAACTGTACGTAAGCTATGTATACTATTGGGTGCGTTTAGTTAAATCAACTAAGTAATTTAAAGTGATATGATCGTGAATCATCGAACTATTAAACTTTCGCCAACCATGGCTGCGTTATCTCCGTTGATGGGGTTTAAATAGTTGGGTAATGTTGGATATATTTGAACGGCGGTTTGTAGCATTGCCGAACCCACTGACATTATCATTTAAACCAAACGGAAACACTGACCCAAGTTCTAGCATCCAGAGTAATTCCCGCTCTCGGATTTTTCTCTCAAATCCAAAGGGGGAATCCTTAGTAGATGGATAGACGACGTCTATGATCTGAATACTAAAGTTATCCCAGCCATGGTCGGGTCCAGAAAAATGTCTACCTATAAGCAATTGCTTTTTCCTAACGGATTTTCTGTGACCGTTCACCCTAAGATGGAGTCTTTGGGTGGTCTTGCCAACATACTGTTGACCACACTTCTTACAGGAAACTAAATAAATACAGTTTGTAGTAGAACAACTAAGATCAACATACGAGTTGACAGAATATGAGTTACCAGTTAACGCGGAACTAAATGAAGCTGACGTATTAAAGAGTGGACACGTGAGACATCCACGATGTTCACACTTAGAAATATGGAAATTATTACATGTAGAATTCGGTGCTAAACAATCATCAAGCGCAATATTACAAGGTTTGATGTCGTGGCCTTGCTTTGCTGTCAGAAATATATCTGTCATTTGGATTGAAAAAGGTCTTAGTGCATTTCGAACTATTAGAGACTCGGCCGAGAACCTGCACTAAGGTTCCTCGGGTCTGTCTTCATATTATTTCTTTGTATTGTATTCATTATGAGTGTAGGGTGTGCAGGGGCCCGGCCTCGGGGACAACTTGTCCACCAGCAGAATCCAGGCATACACAGGTTAAAACTACAAGCGTCTAGTCCGTCATTCATAATCCAGCCGTCGTCCATTAGAGAATATCCGCGTCCATAATCCAAAGACCTATTCCATATTCCATATAACAGTATTAGCACCAAATTCAAAAAGACAATCATTGCATGCATAAACATAGGCTTGTTTCCTGCAAGAGAGAAGCGGTCAACAGTTTTCAATGATGCCGGCATGACATCATGATGTTCCAAAAATATCAAATCCGTATCGCTGATCAGCATTCTTATTCCATAATATTCGTTGTAAAGTCGTCATCTAAAGAATGATGTATCTCAGTCACGCTTTGATTGTGACTGTTCATATGAGTACCATGAGGATCTTGAAGTACATGGGTTCATACGGCCCATAGCCCCGGGTTAAGCGGAATTAGACACAAGATAACTGACCGTTATCGCTAATTCTCAGCATATTAAAGTAGCCTATTTGTGTAGAACAGTCAATTTCGAGGTGAAGACAGCACATTTTCTTCTCTGTAAAGATATGAAACCAGTGGAGTACGAACAACTACTTATTGACAGGACAAATACTTTGATCCAAAGTTCATTTTTTTCTGGACTGGTTTCACATGTTTATAGATAGAAAAAAGATGCTGTTTTCGCTTCAAAATCGACGATTTTACAGAGATATACTACTTTGAGATGCTGTTATTAAAACACCCGAAGGGTAACGGCCCATAATTACTCAGCAAATAACCAGTGAATAGTTTCCACGATAACTGAATAATTTCTTTCATACGTTATATTTAATCTTTGCCACAAGAACATCTTATGTGGGTCAAAACCTCGCTATAAGGCGCCATGTCCTTTGTATACGTAAAAGCGCAAGTCCATTCAATGTAGAAAGGGAAATCATGTGTCATTGTTCAAGACGGTGCATGGTTTGCCCATACAGTATCATTTCTAGATATGTGTCTCTGACCGGTATATATAATCGTGGGGATGAATTCGGTGCTTCATTTCTTGAGAACAAGGGAAGTAACTCCAACCGCTTGGGTTCCTGTAATCGATCGATGTTTCTGTAGCCATGACCGTTGTAGGATATACGGCTATGGACGAAAACGTTTAAGATTCCGTTTAAAGCAAACGTATTCCGCCGAAACCAAAGTACATATGGTAGCGTAATTCCCAAGTGCAAATACATCCTACAAAAGTCATATGGTTGCTTTTTAGGCGCCAGACGTCATCAAATGTTTCCACCTCTTACATATCGCTCAATTAACAATCTGTATATGGTAGGATTCTGCTGGTGGACTGTTGGTCTCCGATGCCCACCTTCTGTAGATGACATTTGACAAACTTTATGTAGGTTTATTTTTTTTGGTGGGAGATTTAAACCGTACGACGTCGGCCATTACAGGTTAATGGGTATTTTCTTGCATTGGCCATATTTACCCCATGTTGAGGCGTGTATTCCATCAGACCAGATTAACCGCAGATGAGTTATTTATTTGAGCTGATCTGCCATCACAGCTCCCGAGCTAGCGTATCTATTGCCGCTTAAGTCGGTGCTAGGGACCGTGTGGATATTTCTTCACATGAACAGCCGAAATAAAAGAGCGGCTGGGATACTAAGGCTTCGTCCGAGAATCCATCGTATTCTCGGGTCCGAATGTGAGGTTCCGAGGGATACTTTCCTGTATAGTCATATGGTCGCTTTTTAGTCGCCAGACGTTTTCCAATTTTTCTCACCTCTTACATATCGCTCTAATTTGCGCCACTGGTGTCCATTGTAGGGGCGAACAATTTTCACTCTCTATCTGCAGGATGCTTAATGGCATCTGTGATTATGAATGGACCGGTTTCTACTGCTGACTCCGATTTTTTTTATTGGATATTTCGTCTGTTGGTCTGGTTTCTGAGGTTGTTGCGGACCCTGTCCTTGGGCTGGCAAAATCATGCGTCTGAGTTTCCATTTCATTGGTTAGTGGTTTATGTTTTAATTGATCAGAGATCTCTTGAAGTGGCCAAATTTCGCGTTTATAGCTGATCAATGGATCTATTCATTCATGTTTCTATTGATGCTCTGAGGAATTCCACATTTTACCCCTATCTTCTACTTGATCGGATGAGGAAGGCCTAATGAGATTTTGAAATGCATTATGTTTCAGAATTACGATGAAGCAAAGTTGTCAATCATGGGTGTAGGCTTATTTACGTAGAAGGATGTCCAACTCATTTGACGTTCTGGGGTATGCTGGACAATGACATCGGCTTTATTTCAAAGTGTCCCGGTCCGCTAGTACTCCCAAATTTCAAACTTGTCTGTGACCATGAAAAGTGACCTGGCAAGTGATATCCACACAGAAAGAAAGAAACACAAGAATGATTCCACCAAAGTAAAATGCTTGCCCGTTAGGGATATATATAGATATGGCTTTTGGGAAGATGGCAAACTTTTTAAGTTCAAAGTGAACTTTAACTGAAGCTGAACAGCTATCAGAAGACAACAACGTTTTTGGAACCGTTACGAGGAATTAAAATCTTTAAGGTTATCTAAGGAAAAGTCCCTCTTTCACTGGTCAATATGGGGCAATCGCTTCGAAAAACCCCCAAATATGTTACAATAAGAATCACATCCCTTGGACAGGCTGGACAGTGGTTTACATATTAAAATACCAACCACGAAAATATTGCGATAGTCAGTTGCATAAATATGGATTTGTGGTGAAATAAAAACGTGACCCATATGCTATTTTTGGTATTTTGAGGCATTTGTGGGGAGAAATATCTCTTGTAACAGAAAGATGACACCTCTTACGAAGACAAACCCGGTTCGAATATAAGTTTGGTTTGGGGTGTCATATTTGTTACAAGAGAATCTTCCCTATAATGCCTCATAACATACATGTACCAAACTAGGACATATTGACCAATCACATACTGGATGAGTTCAGTCAAAGTTCGATCTCTCGAGCTTATACGTACATTAAGCCTCATGTTAAGTCCGAATGCTTCAATGATCCTTAGTATTGGACGCATGTCCGGTAAATAGAGCATGTAATATACTGTATATACAATATATACATAATATATAATATAATATAATATACATCCAACTTGGCCACAAGTCAGATTTATCAGTACCGTACTATCAGTTTCTGTTTATTCACAATCACTTCCACTCTGTCTTGCCTATATTATATTCAGACTGCATGGCGCCGATATGCCAACCTAACTAAAGCGAACTGGGACTCCAAGACTAGAGCCCTGAATCGTAGCACGCATGTGGACTAAATGAGCAAAGTCCTAATGGGACCTAGATCTAAAATGATATCTGAATACTCATCAGGTTGGAAACCGAAGATTCAAATGGTCAATCAGAGACGCAGTGGTTATGGTCCTATCAATCAGAGACGCAGAGGTTATTGTCTGGTCCTTTCTCGTTTATTCGATTAGAAACTGAGAAGAAAACTGCACTGATGTCTTCATCGGAATTTCGGAAATAAATATTCCTGAATTTTATTCTGAAAACTATCAATACAAGTGTTGTTTGATTTAGCCTATAGTATCCACCCGACGGAGGACCAATTACTGGGTGATGCAGCAAAACCAACATTTGCCGCGTTATCCGTCAGCCATTGAGAGTGCAAACGAGGCCTATAACTAATGAGTCAATGGGAATGCTCGTCTTAATTCAAAATTGCCTGGGTCGAATGACCAATCGCTGGAGGGAAGACAGCTGAAACAGCTCAACGCCACTGTCTGTCGATTCCTTTACTTTACAGATAATCATAGAGTCTTAAGTTTGATTGGTCGAGTTTATGTGATTAGATAGGAGACTTGCATTTTAAGTAGCCAATCACGACGAATGAAAATCATCCAATCGAATGTCTTGCCGAATTTTTCGATACCAATCAGAAATTAGATGTAACTGTTATCCTAAGGGATACCGGAGATACTCGCCGTCCTGCAAGACACAAGGATCCCGTTCCTAGTAATATTTCAATACAGTATAAATAAAACCCAAGGATAGGAAGGGCCATAACTCTGTAACAAATGTGTGAATCACATAGTAAATGTATTAAAATAGAAGCAAAATTTTAGGAGTATTAGTCCGGACAAAATTGTATCTACAGGATGGACAAGCCGATCCTGTACCCCTCCCCCAGCTTTATTGCGGGGGGGGGGGGGAGAGAGGGTATAATGATGGAATATTATAATGTAAAATACTGCTTGCTGATCAGGTTATCAGTGCACTCATTACATGAATATTTGAAGAAATTTGGTAATTTTGACCAAATATTTCAGGTCATAAATAAGAGATGCACATCTTCATACCATATTAAACATGTGTACAAAGTTTCAGAAACATCCAGTAATAACTGTGTGACTAGTTAATTACACAAGAACATGCTCTATATATTGGAATATATGCAGAAAATCGACAAAGTCCAAGTCTGGGTAATTTTGACAAAAATTAATATTTCATGTCACAAATAGGAGATGCAAATCTTCAAACATGTCTACAAAGTTTCAGATCCTTCTGATAAAAATAGTAGGAGTAGTTGATAGCACTAGAAACTTGTCTTTACATGGGAATAGATCCTGAAAATGGCAAAGTCCTATAAAGTTCAAAACGTCATAAATATGTCAAAAATTATAATTTCGCCTTGTAAATAGGACATGCACAACTTCAAACCATAGGTAACACATATGTAAAGTTTCATTAAAATAGAAGCAAAATCTTAGGAGGAGTAGTCCGGACAAAATTGTGTGATCCTGAAAATGGCAAAGTCCTATAAAGTTCAAAACGTCATAAATATGTCAAAAATAAAAATTTCGCCTTGTAAATAGGACATGCACATCTTCAAACCATAGGTAACACATATGTAAAGTTTCATTAAAATAGAAGCAAAATCCTAGGAGGAGTAGTCTGGACAAAATTGTGTCTATAGACAGACGGACGGACAGACGGACGGACAAGCCGATTCCAGTATACCCCCCTAACTTCGTTGCGGGGGGTATAATAAGCCAGCTATTGGTATGAAGTTTTATGTTGTCTGATGCAGTGCGCTTTTTCAGTCATCGTGAGCACTTAACGCGATTGGGAAGAATTATTGTCAAGAATAACAATCTTGTCCACTAACATATTGTTAGCGATCATTGAGATTATCCATTTCTAATGGACCTCACTAGTTATGATACTGCTGTCCCATGCAGTTAAAACTGGACCTGTCTAAGCTACAACCATAGTGGGCGTTTGTTGATTTGACCAAATTATCGTATTAAAATACCCGTCTGCGAAATCCATGTGTTGGTGTTTTTGTATAAATTGTAGTTACTTTGATCCTAAAGCCAATGCATTTGATTACACTGGATATAATTTTATGATTTTAATTATGAGATATATATTTTCGAGTCAAAATGATCGTATTAAAGCACAAATACTACAGAGCGTGTAAAGTTGATTATCGACTGAAGCAGAGTAAATCGAATCAGTCATATGTCTACCTCGCTTCGATTTCTGATATCTTTTGTCCCCTTGGATATAATATTCAATAGTACATACCGACTTTCCTTATGGCGCTAATATATACCGACTTTCCTTATGGCGCTACTCAATTTCGAACAATTACTTTGTTTTCTTAAAAAGTAGTTCAAGCATCGCTTAGCGACAAGGTGACGTAAGAGAAGAAATGATTAGGTCCGCCGAGATTATATCTCAGAAGAGTTAAAAGGTTCGCCACTCTCTCTCTCTATGTCTGTGTATGATATGATACAACTGATAGCCCACGCAATGTTTTCACGAACGAGGAGCAACGACCTGTTCGTTTGGTGAACTATGATTGTGTATCATTTTTAAATGCCAAATATTTTAGTGAACCGTAGTTAGACACGCAGAAAAACAGATCTAGAGATGATGGATTTTCTGGAAATCCATTAATTATCGCGAAGATTAATAACCGTCCTTCACGATGTGTTAGCGATACGGTAGTAAGTGTTTTTTTCGGTCTATCATAACCATCCATCAACTGAAGTTCGCATTTTTCTTAAACATGTAGGACTGATAACTGGGGATTTGTGTGTATGTGTGTGTGTGTGTTGTGGTAGGGGGGGGGGAATATGTTTCCATAGGGGCTGTTTTGAATCTGTTTATAAGATGGCGCATAGTGGAGCATTTTGACAGTATATTTGTCAAACTTCTGACAAATTGCTTGAATGACACATGCCACTCGCCGGGCGTTGATATAAGCGGCACTCGCGTAGACCACGCTCTGTCCATTAACAAGCCTCACATTCCAGTATCAACCCACGAAATCAAAAGAGATTTTGGTTTGGGCAAGTGATGGGTGCGCTAATACTGCAATTTTATTAGTCCATTAATAGTTGTTCCTGTTTGTCCAAGAGTTATTTTTTCTGTTCTTGAAAGCTATCTGATTTGGGACATCTGGTCATTGAGTCTTCACCTGGGCACGATATTTATCAGAGTTACAATTCATCCGCGATATTGTGTATGGAACTAAGTAAATGTTTCTACCAGACAACGAACAATAACGGACGGTTTGTCTTGACGTTCAATCATTTAAACATGGAGTTATTCGACAAGCTCGTTGAGCTCCTTCACACACGATGCTGCGATCAGTTGTATTGTATTTTACGAAACTGTACAGAAAGAGAAGTTACGTAATTTGGAAAATATAAACCTCTTTACTAGTCACCAAATGTTTGGCCGTTCGTTTTTAATGTTATTTCATGCACTTACCTTCATGGAGGTTTTGGAGTTGAATAAAGTTGATTGTTTATGTTTTACCATGGATATTAAACCGTGAATTATTCATCCCTGATGACGTATTATACCTCTTTCAAAGGTGTGATAAATTGTGAATTAATTCACCAGAAATCTACCATTGCTTATGTAACACGAAACTCATTAAATTGTCAATGCACAGTACATGTGCCGCAAGGCGTGAAGACCTATATGTAACCCGATTCACCAAATTGAAGCTTGTTCTTCTGACTGCGCCAGTCCAGGGACATCGCACTGGCAATGAAGTTGATGCCACGTTACAAAAGGGAGGTGACAGGCTAATTGAATTGTGTAACTATCCCCATCAGCCATTTTTTTATAATGGATGTTTGGAGCCTGCATTGTATCAATGGATAGAAGTGAGATTTTATTGTCATGGATGTAAGGATGCTTCAGGACAATTCCCTGTGAGAATAGCGATGGTGAAGCTTGAAGGTGTGAAATGTTTGTATATACGGAGACCTAGTGGCAATTTTTCTCATAGTACAAAAATACAATCTCTTTTGGCCTGACATAGATGGGTCTATCGTATCATTCGATTCGCCGTTGAACGGACCAGAAAAACCTTGCTGCTGTGAGATGGGTACAGATGAAAAATGATAGCACTCTGACCACCAAGACAGCTGGACGTGTTTAGCTGGAGCTCCTGACTCAGTGGAAGATACAAGTGTATTGGAGTGTTTTCCTAGTTCAGTTATTTATTTGTTTTACTAAGCATAGAGTATTGAGATAGTTATCTAACAGTGTTGTGACAAAGACAGACAAGGAAGTCTTCACTTATTTGGAAGAGAAAAGAGCGTCAAGTGGAAGTCGTATCTGAAAAGACATAATTGGGTGATGAGGATATAAAAGTCAGCTGGAAAACTGCAACTCTTATACATGTATGTGCAGATGATGAAGTGAACAATTCCAAAGTTGGAGGGATTTAACGGCACAAGACCCGGTGATATCGTTTTGAATTGTTAAAGTAGAGAACAGACATACTAATAACAGTTTAGAGAGTAGAATATGTATACTAATTATATGATTGCATGCGTTTGTGAGGTACCCTTAAGGATACGGTTCCCCACAGGATAAATTATGAAGTTGAAAGTGTGTGATCTACTGCCAAATGGTATGAGTGCTTGACTTGCGAGTTTACTTGTATACTGGATTGTTTCAAATGATATATTTCAAGATAATACATGGTGTATGTTACCTGATCTGTACCACCTGGAAATTGCATATGGTAATGGTTTCGAGCAGAGTGGGGAAGCGAGACCTTAAGATGACAGCATGTGTCGCGCGCTGAATTCTGGGATCGCGCACTTCCTGATAGCAACGTGCCGATCCAGCGTGTGATTTGGGCTGCCATCAATTTGGTTTTATTTTCCCTCTTTGCAGGTAAATATTTTATGATTATTGTATTATCCAACTGCATAAACATATAGAGAATATTGTTATGGCTTTTCAGTGTCGGGACATGTCAGTTAAAGCATATAACGACCGGGAAATCCAGTTGCTCTGAAATCTAGGTCAGACAGTCTGAATATGTATTGCGTCATTGAACGTTGTGTTTATATTATGCTTGACGAATCATAAAACGCTCCCGATGATTGATCGATGGTACACCATTCAGTATTATGAGTTGCGTAATAATTCTCTGGATTATTTGATTGAAATTGTAGCTTGTTAGGTGAAATATCTTAAGAGAACGCTAATTTTCTGTCTGATCATTATATGGCATGATTAAGGAAAGACAACTCTTGATGTCATATGCGAGCGTCAGGGTTCGTACACTCGCCAGGTATCTTGGAAAAGTGGTTATCCATTACTGGAAACAGGATCGAAATATAATTAATTCTGTCTCGAATGCATTTAATTGATATGACAAACTCAAGTTTAATTACAACCAAATTGATTTTTATTGAGATTTGCATTATTTTAAATATATACACAATTATTAACGAGAAATGGATTTATTTGACTATATGCAAATCGGTCATGTTATATAAAGTACAGGAATCCATGTCATTGAATTGTAATTGAATTATTGATTCTAGTTTGATAAATAGTATTGATCTATTGATTTTATTTTCTTTTAATTTAATTGAATGGTAATCAAATAATTGATTTGATTTCATAGTGTTCCAATTAATATATTAGAGTTCTGAATCTATCTGGAACTATAAAGCACTGGAATTTGTCAAACTAATAGATTGTTATATTAATGGAGTTATTATAAAATATAAATGATGTCTGAATTCTGGGATCGCGCACTTCCTGATAGCAACGTGCCGATCCAGCGTGTGATTTGGGCTGCCATCAATTTGGTTTTATTTTCCCTCTTTGCAGAATAAAGAGAATGATTGGCGCTCCAGCTGACATTGACAAAGTGTTCGAGTTATATGTATTACATTTTTGGTGCCGAAACCCGGGATGGTAGATGTGCTGTGAGTGATAGATACCAGCGACAAACATCCATTGAACCGAGTAACTTGACCTATAGTTGTCACAATGGCCAGTGAATTGGAGCAGACTGTGATGGAGATTGGTACGTTGTTACCAAAGATACCAGTGGAGGATTTGAAGAAACTATGTATTGAAATAAAGGTATCAAATGCAGAGGGACTTGTTGGGAAAAACCGAATGAACTTAATATGTTTGATTATGAATTATCTTGACTGTGATGAAGTCACAGAGATGGAAGATGGGGGCATGACCACATATTTGAGTGCCCTTGATAGAGTGAAAGCATTGTGTCCCCAAAACAATGGCGAAGAAGATGTTACAGGTTCGAATGGCGGGATACTACCCCCGGCTGAAAATCTGGTAACTTCAGCTCGTATCAGTAGTATAGGAAGCGCAAATGTGCCCATGCTCAAGCGAGAGTTCAAAATTTCTGGACAAATTGGACCTCATGGACAGAAAGATTCCTTGACCTTTAGTAGTCTGACGTACCAAATTGAATCAGCAGTACGCAAGGGGTACCCGGATACAGAAATTATCGATGCGGTTATTAAATCCATACGCCCCAGCCTGAAACTCAAAAGCTATTTGGGGGGTCGCCAATCTGTGCTGACATTAGAAACTCTACGTAGAAACCTACGCTCATACTTTCACGAGAAAACGCCGACGGAACTGTATCAGGTGTTGAATTCTGCTGCGCAAGGGCCAAAGGAAACAGCACAGGACTTTCTTCTCAGAGTCCTGGACACTCGTCAGCACTTGCTGTTTGCTTCACAGGAAGCTCACTCTGACATTAAGTATGACCCAAATTTGGTGCAACGAATGACCTTGCACACTTTGCGAACTGGTCTGAGTAGTGACAATATTAGATCTGAACTGAGAATGGAACTGAACAATATCACTGTCAGTGATGAAGAACTCATAGAGAAACTGAATTATGCTGCTCGTCAGGAAGAAGAGAGAAACAGTAAACTCTCTTCGAGGCAGAAAATGAAAGTTTCTGTCAATGCAGCCATGGTGGACGAATGTGTCCAAGACGATGACACAACTGAACCTGCCACTTCAAAACAGAAGTTTAAGAAGAACACAGTAAAGGATGATCTTGCTACAATCATAGAAGGACTAGCATCTGTTAAGCAACTAGAAGTCGATATGGCCAGTATCAAAGAGAAACTAGATAGGGAGCCAGTTAGGGAGCCCGTTTCTGGAAACGGCCGTGGCCGACCAAGGTACCGTGCGCGTGGATGTCCAGATTGCCGACGTGATGGAAATGAGTGGTCTTGTCGACACTGCTGGGATTGTGGGGCTGGAAACCACACCAGGCGGAATTGTCCTGAGTTCCGTTCCCGCCTAGATTCGGGAAACGACGAGGGGGCTATGGGAAGGGGTCGACCATAGTCCGGGATGACAAAAGAGAGACTCCAAACTGTGGACAAAACTGTAATATATCATCAGAATTTGTTTCAGACTCTCATTGTGACTCTGGTAAGAAACTGAAAGTTACAAAACTGATTGGTGATAAATGCATGATTACTTGTATGTTCAACAATGTTGTAACTGATGCACTATGGGACACAGGTTCCCAAGTTAGTATGGTTAGCAAGGATTGGCTTGAAGAAAATATGCCAGAATGTGAGTTAAGGTCTGTAGAAGATCTCATGCAAGACAGTTTGAAACTCAAAGCAGTAAATGGGAGTTTGGTACCATTTGAGGGATGGGTGGAGTTTGAAGTTACCTTGGGCAGTGGTAGAGGTAATACCGTTGAACCAATGCATGTACCTTTTCTTGTTAGTAGTGGGCAAATATCTGACCCCATAATAGGTTTCAATGTGATTGGTGAGTTAGTCAACAACACTAATGCCAAAGCTGGAATTCCACCCGAGTTTAAATCTGCATTTTCGTCCCTCAAACAGTCACAATTACAAGCATTGTACCATTCTGTTCAATCAAAAGGAGAACATAACTACCCTGTGAGAACTGGTAAGCGGCTTTTAAAGATAGCCCCAGGTGAGATTGTCAATGTTTCATGTCATGTCCGCACATCTTTAGTCACTGGCAAAGTCCCAATGCTGTTTGAGCCAGATGCTGAGCAAAATTGGCCAGAAGAACTGGAGTTTAGTGACAGTCTCGTGTCATTAGATATGGGATCTTTTCACAGAATTGACATCCCCATACTTAATAGTAGTAACCATCCCATTGAGCTTTGTTCGAAGACCTTGCTTGGCCACTTGAGTTTTGTCAATG
>JAVTVY010029805.1:0-119972 GCA_036873755.1 Hanleya hanleyi | reverse complement strand
TCTCAAATTTGGTACACAGGTTCCCCTTGGGGTCTAGTTGTGCAAGATATCTTTTTTGGTCCGATTTGAAAATGTGTGCAGGATACCTTTTTCGGTCCGAATCGAAAATCCAACATGGCCACAAGGCGGCCATCTTGAATTTCCCCTTGAAACATTGTTATCATGAATTGTTATCAAGGAAACCTTGTTATCGCAATTTCTCAGGAAATATTTCATGGATCTTTCTGAAATTTGGTACACAGGTCCCACATGGGGCCTAGTAGTGCAAGATACCTTTTTTGGTCCGATTCGAAAATCCAAGGTACGCTTCAGATTAATACGGTATTCTCGAGTTGTGACGTTGCATCACAAGAGTCGGCGGATCAAACGGTGGGGCATATTCTATATATTGACTATAGAGAATATCCATACCTTCACCTTCCATATCAAAGAGTTCAAATAATTCGGAATTAAAATGTATTTCTTCAAATTTTAAATCAGTTTTCTTTAGTCCATGCAGTAGCAAATGAACTGCTCCACCCTTTCGTCTCCCGGCGGGTCGGCTACATGAAGAGACGTCACTCTTGTAACTCAACGTCACAACTCGACAACTGTATAGACTATTTAAACATGGTATCTTAAAAGAGATATCTCAAACTAGCCCAGTAAACAGAACAGAATTAGCATTCGTTCCTAATTATGAAATCTTAAGTATGTTTCATAGCTCATGCCAAAGTGTCAAAGAGATTGGTCCTCGCTTCCAGTACCCAATGATGACACGTGCAAATAAATAAATAAATAAAAAAAATACTACAAAACAAAGGCGAAGGATCCTCCGTACATGTACATTCACTTTCAGACTAACTTTGCTCATTTCTCTTGTATTATAACAACCGACATAAGTACAGTTTCTAGAAATCTTGAAACTCCTGAAACTTAGACTATATCTTGGTGTTTTCAGTGTCCCTTTTCCGATCTTTTTCGCTCAGATCAGAAATTCTGTAAACAAAATTACAAAGCGATCGTTTGTTCTTAGTAACAATGGACAAAAAGATCCTCTAGTCATTAGCTTACAATTATCGGACAATGGTGGGCGCCAAGATCCTTCAGGATCTCTTGTCTAAACAAACCATTGTATTCCCAGTGTGCAAATTTTTTACATTTTACAGTATTATCATTTCTGTATGCTTGATATACATATAAACTTGATCGCATGCATTTTATGTACATATACATATTTCAACTGCCTTCCTATATTACACATTTTTTTACTCAAATCTCATATGCATTCATGATACAATCAAATGAGTTCAAACTATTATACATGTATACGAATGTAGTAGAGATAATGCGTGCATCAACTATACTAGAAGCTATAGTTTAATGTATTACCAGTCCAAAAATTTCCCGGTTAGTATGTTGCAATATCACTATTACAAGCGTCTGGTCCGTCATTCATAATTCTACCTTCGTCCATTAAAGAATATCCGCGTCCATAATCCAAGGACCTATTCCATCTTTCATATAACAGTATTAGCACCAAATTAGAATATCAAATCCGTATCGCTGATCAGTATTCTTAATCCATAATATTCGTTGTAAAGTAATCTAGAGAATGATGTATCTCAGTCACGCTTCGATTGTGACTGTTCATATGAGCACCATGAGACTCTTGAAATACATGGATTCATACGGCCCCTAGTCCCGGGTTAAGCGGAATTGGACACAAGTTACGAAAGGTAACGCCATAGATCTTGCACGCTACGTTCGTATTTTGCTATCAGCATGCGATATGTATCGCCAAATTTGAGAAACTTTGAGTGGAGGCGCTTGGTTGTATAGCCCTGCTAAATTAGTTTCTGCAGCAATGTTTTGTGACTTTGATTAAAATTGCCACACTTAACACAGGATCTAGCAAATGCTACTAGGCGAGATATGTATACGCCATATGCAGGCCCCACTGGGATAGTATGAGGGAACAGCTTACGATATCGAAATTGTAATCATCTCTTTTGTCAAAAAGTCAACGCTTCATTTTTATGGAGATATAGGTCTAAATATGATGTTCTGGTAGGGCTATCTGTAGTTTCCTTCAAATCCAGTGAAGGTGGATATATATCCTCCACTGCGTCAATAATATAGCGATCATACACAGCGATACGATCGTCTATATATCGTTCGGTGAATGAGAAGGAACGGGTTTTGAATGGATCGGTTTTTGAAAGCGCCTGCATATAGTCATATTCATAGGAGAACAGATAAAGGTCAGCCAACAGGGGTGCACAAGTATTACTCTTGGAATATCTATACGCTGTTGATATTTCTTACTAAAAAATTATCTGCATGACTTATACTGTATACAATTAAGTTGATTGCATGAATATATTTAAATGAATATAGCACAGATAATACATGTATCACCTGCAACATAAACTATAGTTTAATGTATTGCCAGTCCAAAAATGTACTGGTTTACATTTTGCAGTAATTTCTGTATACTTGATATATATAAGAACTTGCCTGCATGAATATATCATACATGTATACGATTGAAGTACCGAAAATGTTCTATATTGTCGATATTGTCTCCAGCTTTCACGACTCTATAGTTAGCGATAAGGTATAATATATTTATCATATATTATATAGATTATATGAATAATTTAATTTTTCATTCATACTGATTCTAAGTATGGAGTACACGTGTTATTGTGGTCAAAGGAACCTGAGGTACTGTCAGTTCTGTCAAATTATTCCGGTATTTATACCTCTTAACATCTACGTACTTTTCTTTGCAGCTGGACTGTTCTGGTCAGTCTATCATATTTCCAGTCTACAAATGTTCTAGTTTGCATTTTGCAGCTTTAATGCCGCCACTCAGTAGTCCTTTTTTTTATTTTCGCTCTTAGAGTTACAGTTGATTTTCACTCACCATTTTTCCACCGCGTATTCGTGGCCCTTGTGGACAGTTGGAAACGTAATAAGAATTGCACAGCCGTCGGTGTTGTTGTCCTCTCGAAGTTGATTCAAGATTTTTTGACACGCTCTCGTGTTATTTCCTTCGTCGTTCCCGCCTTGAAGTTTCTCGGCTTTATCTCTATAGCTGTATACGATGGTGTTGTTTAGAGCCTTGGCGTGCTGTGGGTCTCTCATGACAGTTTTAGCAAACTTTCTTATCTCGTTAACCGACTTCAGACAGATTTGAATTTAGATGGCGCTCACTTTGTAAAAAGTATGTGCACCACTATCTGTGCATTGAGTTTGCTTATATGATGAATAAATCTATTGAATACTATGCGGTTTTTTTGTAAATAAATATATATGTATATAAGCAATCTATTGGTATAATTTTTATCCACAGGAAGACGATGAAGAATAAAGAATGCAATGATAGTACTAAGTGCAAGTACACCAGCTATTGAAGAATCCAACGATCCTTTGATAAAATCAGGATTAAAAAGGCCATAAAATACTAAATGAACCCAAGAAAGGGATATAAACATGATACACAAACTATTTAGAGCGTGTCAGAAAAGACACAATTCAATAATTAAGTGCACTTATTAACGGGACTACTGATGAGCATACTGCATTATGCTCAAGTTGAAAATATGTGTATAATAATTTTACGCTCAGCAAATCAGACCAAAGACCAGTGCATGTGATATAAACACATAACATTAAAATGGGGTCTAGTTGTGCAAGATACCTTTTTTGGTCCGATTCGAAAATCCAATATGGCCACCAGGCAGCCATATTGGATTTTCCCATGAAAACGTATCGTCATTTCTCAGGAAATACTGCATGGATCTTTCTCAAATTTGGTACACAGGTTCCCCTTGGTGTCTAGTTGTGAAAGATACCGTTCCTGGTCCGATTTGAAAATCCAGTATGGCCACCAGGTAGCCATCTTGGATTTCCCCATGAAACTTTATCGTCATTTCTCAGGAACTACTGCATGGATCTTTCTCAAATTTGGTACACAGGTTCCCCCTAGGGTCTTGATATGCAAGATGCCCTTTTCGGTCCGAATCGAAAATCCAATATGGTCACCAGGCGGCCATCTTAGACTTCCCCATGAAATTTTGCTATCATGATTTCTCAGGAAGTACTGCCTTTCTCAAATTTGATACACAGGTTCCCCTTGTGGTCCAGTTGTGCAACATACCTTTTCTGGTCCGATTCCAAAATCCAATATGTCCATCAGGCGGCCATCTTGGATTACCCCATGAAACATTGTTATTGCGATTTCTCAGGAACTACTGCATGGATCTTTGTTAAATTTGGTACACAGGTTCTCCTTGTCGTCTAGTTGTGCAAGATACCTTTTCAGGTCCGAATCGAAAATCCAATATGGCCACAAGGTGGCCATCTTGAATTTCCCCTTGAAACATTGTTATCGTGAATTCTCAGGAAGTATTTCATGGATCTTTCTGAAATTTGGTACACAGGTCCCACATGGGGCCTAGTAGTGCAAGATACCTTTTTTGGTCCGATTCGAAAATCCAGGTTACGCTTCAAATTAATACGGTATTCTCGAGTTGTGACGTTGCATCACAAGAGTCGGCGGATCAAACGGTGGGGCATATTCTATATATTGACTATAGAAAATATCCATACCTTCACCTTCCATATTAAGGAGTTCAAATAATTCGGAATTAAATGTATTTCTTCAAATTTTAAATCAGTTTTCTTTAGTCCATGCAGTAACAAGTGAACTGCTTCACCCTTTCGTCTGCCAGCGGGTCGGCTACATGAAGGCACGTCACTCTTGTGACTCAACGTCACAACTCGACAACTGTAGACTACTGCATGTTTCGATCCAAGGGAGATAATCAGGATTCAGGCACTTTAGAAGTTTCAACATTACTGCGCTTACCGGATCCCTTGTACCATCTTACTATTTTCGAGCATGGTATCTTAAAAGAGATATCTCAAACTAGCCCAGTAAACAGAACAGAATTAGCATTCGTTCCTAATTATGAAATCTTAAGTATGTTTTATAGCTCATGCCAAAGTGTCAAAGAGATTGGTCTTCGCTTCCAGTGCCCAATGATGACACGTGCAAAAAAAAAATAAAAAAAAATAATAATACAAAACAAAGGCGAAGGATCCTCCGTGCATGTACATTCACTGTCAGATTAACTTTGCTCATTTCTCTTGTATTATAACAACCGACATAAGTATAGTTTATAGAAATCTTGAAACTCCTGAAACTTAGATTATATCTTGGTGTTTTTCAGTGTCCCTTTTCCGATCTTTTTCGCTCAGGTTCGAAATTCTGTAAATAAAATTACAAATCAATCGTTTGTTCTTAGTAACAATGGACAAAAAGATCCTCTAGTCATTAGCTTACAATTATTGGACAATGGTGGGCGTTATATATTGTGAATAAACAATCAATCAATCAAAGATTGTCAGTGTTGACCATGCTGATGTACATGATGGTAGTAAATGGTTTGATATAAAAGTATGGCAATATAGATAAAATGTTCAAGGTGATAGCGCCATTGAAGTACTAATACCCTGATAAAAAAATCACAGGTAATTAAATGTGTTTGAAGTACCAAGGTAAAGAAGTATCATGGTAATACTATGGTTAGATTACCATGGTCAAGAAGTACCACGGTAATACCATGGTAAACGTACAATGGGCCAAACGTACCATGGTAATACCATGTTAAAAGTATCATGGTCAAGGGCTACCATGGTATTACCATGGTAAAAATACCATGTTCAAGACATACCATGGTATTACCATGGTATAACTGGCAATACCATGGTATTACCATGGTTACCATGGTAATACCATGGTCAACCATGGTACTTTTTTATAAGGGTGATGTGCAATTCCATTGTCTTTGTCTGCGTTTTATTTTTATCCACCTGGATAGACTCTAAACAAAACTAGCAGAAGGCTAGCTAGCACAACCTTATTCGCCTATCGTCCAAAAATTTTCTCGCTTAATGCTATTGATTCACATGTGTCTTTTTTATTGTATCTGAAATACCTCTAAATGTATACGTTCTGACAATCTCTGGGCCTTTGTAGTTTGATTCCGGTTGGTTTGTTGGTTATAGCTCTTTGTAAATAGATTGTCCCAGTTAACTAGATGTGCAAGATTTGCTTTAGTATATTCTCATTACCTATGTAAATACGTAAGTTATTTGTTTCTTTGGGGTGATTTAGTGGTATATCTATCAAAGCGGTTAATACGGCTGCGATCTCAGTTTCGCTGACTATGTTTTTAGCCCACCATCACCAGATGGTGGGCTGTTCAAATCACTTTTCGTCCGTGGTCCGTCGTCAGTCAGTCGTCCGTCCGTAAACAATTCTTGTTATCGCGATTTCTCAGGAACTACTGCATGGATCTTTCTAAAATTTGGTACACAGGTTCCCCTTGGGGCCTAGTTATGCAAGATACCTTTACTGGTCCGATTCGGAGGGAGGGAGGGAGGGAATTTGGCTTAATGTCACACTCAAGTTTGTTTCACTTATATGGTGACAGTCAGTTTGGTTGGTGGAGGAAGCCGGAGTACCCGGAGGGAACCACCGCCCTTCGGCAAGTAACTGACAAACTTTCACACATGGACCAGCTGGGCTCGAACCCGTGCCGGTTCAGCGGTGTGAGGCTAGCGGTCACCAGCGAAGCGCCTTAGACCACTCGGCCACCGAGGGCCCCTGGTCCGATTCGGAATCCAATATGGCCACAAGGCGGCCACCTTGGATTTCTCCATGAAACTTTTTTATCGCAATTTCTAAGGAACTACTGCATGGATCTTTTCCAAATTTGGTACACAGGTTCCCCTTGGGGTCTAGTTGTGCAAGATACCTATTGTGGTCCGATTCGAAAAGCCAATATGGCCACCAGGCAGCCATCTTGGATTCCCCAATGGAACTTTGTTATGGTGATTTCTCAGAAAGTACTGCATGGATCTTTCTCAAATTTGGTACACAGGTTCCCCTTGTGGTCCAGCTGTGCAAGATATCCTCTTCGGTCCGATTCGAAAATCCAATATGGCCACCAGGCGGCCATTTTGAATTTGCCCATGAAATTTTTGTTATCATGAATTCTCAGGAACTACTGCATGAATCTTTGTCAAATTTGGTACACAGGTTCCCCTTGTGGTCCATCAGGTGGCCATCTTGAATTTCCCCTTGAAACATTGTTATCGTGAATTCTCAGGAACTACATCATGGATCTTTCTGAAATTTGGTACACAGGTCCCACATGGGGCCTAGTTTTGCAAGATACCTTTTTTGGTCCGATTCGAAAGTTACGCTTCAAATTAATACGGTATTTCCGATTTGTGACGTTGCATCACAAGAGTCGGCGGATCAAACGGTGGGGCATATTCTATATATTGACTGTGGAGAATATCCATACCTTCACCTTCTATGTCAAGGAGTTCAAATGATTCCGAATTAAAATGTATTTCTTTAAATTTGAAATCAGTTTACTTTAGTCCATTCCGTTGCAAGTGAACTGCCCCAACCGTTTCGTCTGCCGATGGGTTGGGTACACAAAGGGACGTCACTCTTGTGACACAACTTCACAACTCGACAACTGTAGACTACTGCGTGTTTCGATCCAAGGGAGATAATCAGGATTCAGACACTTTCAAAGTTTCAACATTACTGCACAGACCGGATTCCTTCATTATTAAGTACTGTACCATCTTACTATTTTCAAGCATTGTATCTTAAAAGAGATATCTCAAGCTAGCCCAGTAAACAAAACAGAATTAGCATTCATTCCTAATTATAAAATCTTATGTATGTTTCATAGCTCATGCCAAAGTTTCAAAGAGATTTGTCTTCGCTTCCAGTACCCAATAATGACACGTGCAAAAAAAAGATACTACAAAACGAAGACGAAGGATCCTCCGGACATTCACTTTCAGACTAACTTTGCTCATTTCACTTGTACTATAACAGCCGACATCAAGTACAGTTTCTCGAAATCTTGAAACTCCTGAAACTTAGAAAGATAATATCTTGGTGTTTTCCAGTCTCCCTTTTGTGATTTTTTCCGCTCAAATTCGAAATTCTATAAACAAAATTACAAATCAATCGTTTGTTCTTAGTAACAATGGACAAAAAAATCCTCGTGTCATCAGCTTACAATTATCGGGCAATGATGGGCGCCAAGGTCCTTCAGGATCTCTCGTTGTTATTTCATATGGTAGTGTATATGTGTGTGATAGTGTATGAGTGTTTGTGTGCGCGATAATTGTGAAGTATACGAACTGTCAGGTGACCAGGCATCTAAAATTAATACTATCATTGCCCTACCCAGTCAAGGTTTAACAACGTACACGTTTATATTTTCATGCTTCAGCGCAACATAATACCACAAAAATGGCTGACAACTAGCGTATCGTGTGTTCGAATTGTCAAGGATTGGCTGAGAACAGATGTCGTTCATTCCTTTAGAAAGAAAAAAACTGTTCTGTTATTTGTTTACAAGATACACAAAGCGATACAAAATAAGTAGGAATGGCATCATGACGCCTGGATAAGCCCCTTCTCGTCTAGAGCGCGGGAATTATAATATTGATGAACAATAATTTTGATTATAAAGTCCACAAAGCAGAAATCGATCAACAAGGCTATTATATTATTATAGATATGGAAATATCCGAAGCACCTGTTACACTTGCTAGCATATATGGGCCCAGCACAGGCAAACCTTTATTCTACAACACAATAAATAGGAAAATACAAGAAATTGGTAATCCCTCAGTCATCATATGTGGAGATTGGAACCTTGTTTTGAATCCATCAATGGATACTGACAATTAAAAACAGATAAATAACCCCAATGCCAAACTGTGCTGAATATCATTAATGACGATGACTATGTGGATGATATACAGAACATATCATTCATCAGTTACATTAGAATGCAGCTTTACAAATTCAGAACGGAGCAGAGGGTGTTGGAGGTTAAATTGTTTGTTACTAAAGAAAAAAATACACAGAAGGGTCAAATCACTAATTTACCAAAATATCGGTGAATATACTCTACTATCTTACAATGGCGACAGCCTTCCTAATATTACTAAGCAAGACTTACAATTGTATATAGACGATCAATTGTTTTTGGACACGTTACAAATGAAAATTAGGGGAGAAACAATTAAATATTCTCCAACAAAGAAAAAGGAAGATCGGAAAAGGGAAGAAAAGTTGGAAACAGACATCCAAGCACTTGAAGAAGAAATACAAAAAAACCTACACGAGTATAGAAGAAACTAAATTGGATATGTTAAATATTGCTAAAAAGAACTTGAAAGTCTCCGAAAAAAAAGAAATTGAGGGTATAATGGCCAGGACAAAGCCAAACTGGGTGGAATTTGGGGAAAAGCCGACTAAATACTTTTTAGGCCTCGAAAAAAGGAGTTACACAACTAAACTAATAACAAAGTTAACGTTCGATGACGGGAAAGAAATACATAATACAAAAGATATTTACACGCACAAAAAGAGTTTTATGAAGATCTGTAAGTAAAGCAAGTTGAACCGGAGAAGGATGTTTCAGATTTCTTAAATAAACTCAAAATTAACGGAATAAATGATATAGAATCCAGGGAGAAATAACATATACTGAGTTAAGCCATGCTTAAAAAATATGAAAAAGGACAGAAGTCCAGGACTGGATTGTTTTCCATCAGAATTCTATAAAATATTTTGGAAGGATATAGGGCATTTTATTTTGAGATCAATAAACTCAGGGTTTCGAAGGGGGAATTATCCATAACTCAGAAACAAGGGGTCATAACATGTCTACCAAAGGAAAAAAATAAGGCCAGAAACTTTCTGAAAAACTAGCGACCCATTACATTGTTAAAGGTAAGTTATAAATTAACCGAAAACAGATTAAAGACTGTACTCGATAAATTAGTTAACGAAGACCAGAATGGGTTTATCTCGGGTAGATATATTGGAAAATATATACAAATTTTATATGATTTACTATTTGAAACACAACATAGAGAAATACCTGGTTTATTATTATCTATTGATTTTGAAAAAAACCCCATTCGACTCTGTTTCTTGGGAATTTATCCACGAGGTACTGAAATCCCTAAATTTTGAGGAAAAATTTCAAAATTGGATTAAATCATTTTTCACCCGCTATAAATACTTGTCATTTAGAATGCTAATCTCTTCTCGTTCTTTACATTACAACGTGGTTTTCGGCAAAGAGACCCCATTTCGCCGTACATTTTTCTGTTATTCGCGGAAGTGCTTGACAGTATGATCAGAAATAATAAAAATATGAATGAAATAAATATTGGCGGAACCCAAGATCGATCAATACGCCAATGATACACCTCTAATTCTTAACGGTCCAGAAGACTCATTAAAGGAGGCAATACAATGTATTACACGGTTTTATAGATATTCAGGCCTTAAAATTAATATTGAGAAAACGAAAGCTATTCGGAAAGGATCCCTATCGTGTTCGAATTTAAAGCTATGCGCTGAAATAAAACTTGATTGGATAAATGACTTTACTCTATATTCGGTATCAACTCATTCGGTATCGTAATTTCCACGATATCTCGAAAATCAACTATCTCGCCAAATTGATTTGAAGAAAGAACTTCAAAAATGGAGGCTCAGAAATCTGACACTATTGGGAAAAATTACAACTATAATAGCACTTGCTCTATCTAAATTTATACACCCTTTCCTTGCTTTGCCAAACCCACGCGACTACAAGGTTAGAGACTTGGGAATGATCAATCTTATACCATTCATTCAGTCTCTCAAGATCTAAGAGTTACAAATGAAAATATTTATTTGAATCGGAAAGCTTTGAAAAAAATAAATGTAATACGGGAGAAGAATACGTAAAATTTCTTATGAAAAAACCCAATAATCCATTGTGAAAAGACGTACTCAATGCTTGGGGTGTTCTCCAGAAAGAAATAAAAAGACAGGTGACGGATATATTCAACGAAGCAATTTGGTACAATTCAAATTTTAAGCACCCAACATATTTTATCGGAAACTGATATAACAGACAAATCAAATATATACGAGATTTAATTGACTCAAATGGCAATAATTTAAAGTTCTCTGAATTGAAGAAATGTATAAAATAAATGGTACTTACTTGGACTATATTTGATAATATACCTAAAGACTGGTTGAAACGAAGTAAACCAGAGTTCTGCACTATACAGAAGGAATCCCTCAAACTAACCATTTATTTTCAAACCTCGGTGAGGTAGATGCTTTTATGATATATTAAACAATGCAGTATTGCTAGTCAAATTCAATGGAGAAAATGGGAGGGATATTTAGACAGGGAAAGGAAAATAAATTGCATAAATGTCCATGCCTCAACATTCCATTGCACTAATTATACATCTCTGAGAGACTCCCGATATAAAACTCTGCATAGAATTATGAAAAAAGGATTTATAGACGACGATATCTGTGACTATTGTGGAACTGAGGTTAAGACTCTAGATCATCTCTCAAAGAGAGATCCTGAAGGATCTTGGCACCCATCATTGCTCGATAATTGTAAGCTAATGACAAGAGGATCTTTTTGTTCATTGTTACTAAGAACAAACGATTGATTTGTAATTTTGTTTGCAGAATTTCGAATTTGAGTGAAAAAAAAAATCGAAAAAGGGACACTGGAAAACACCAAGATATTATCTATACAAGTTTCAGGAGTTTCAAGATTTCTAGAAACTGTACTTGTGTTAGAGTACAAATGAAATGAGCAAAGCTAGTCTGAAAGTAAATGTTCGGAGGATCCCTCGTCTTCGTTTTGCAGTATTTTTTTGCACGTGTCATTATTGGGTACTGGAAGCGAAGACAAATTTCTTTGACACTTTGGCATGAACATACTTACCTAAGATTATATAATTAGGAACGGGTGCTAATTTTGTTCTGTTTACTGGGCTAGTTTGAGATTTCTCTTTTGAGATAGCATGCTCGATAATAGTAAGACGATACACAACTTAATACTGAAGGGATCCGGTTCGTGCAGTAATGTTGAAACTTTGAAAGTGTCTGAATCCTGATTATCTTCCTTGGATAGAAACACGAAGTAGTCGTCGAGTTGTGACGTTGCAAGAGTGACATCCTTTCGTGTAGCCGACCCGTCGGCAGACAAAACGGTGGAAAATTTCACTTGCAACGGCATAGACTATGGTAAACTGATTTAAAATTTGAAAAAACCCATTTCAATTCGGAATCATTTGAACTCCTTGATATAGAGGGTGAAGGTATGGATATTCTCTATACTCAATATATAGAATATGCCCCACCGTTTGATCCGCCGACTGGGGAATACCTTAATAATTTGAAGCTTAACTTCGAATCGGACCAAATAAGGTATCTTGCACAACTAGGCCCCATGTGGGACCTGTGTACCAAATTTCAGAAAGATCCATGAAGTAGTTCCTGAGAATTCACGATAATAATGTTTCAAGGGGAAATTCAAGATGGCCGCCTGGCGGCCATACTGGCTTTTGAAATCGTACAAAAAAGGTATCTTGCACAACTGGACCATATGGGGAACCTGTGTACCAAATTTAACGAAGATCCAGGCCGTAGTTCCCGAGAATTCACGATAACAAAATCTCATGATAAAATTCAAAATGACCACCTGGCGGCCATATTGGATTTTCGAATAAGACCAAAAAGGTATCTTGCACAGCTGGACCACAAGGGGAACCTGTGTACCAAATTTGAGAAAGATCGATGCAGTAATTTCCTGCGATTTCACGATAAAGTTTCATGGGGAAATTCAAGATGCGGCCATATTAGATTTTCGAAACGGACCAAAAAAGGTATCTTGCACAACTGGACCCCAATGGGGGACGTGTGTACCAAATCTGAGAAAGATCCATGAAGTAATTTACGATAACAAAATTTCATGGGGAAATTCAAGATGGCCGCCTGGTGGCCATATTGGATTTTGCAATCAAACCGAAAAAGATATCTTGCACAACTAGACCCCAATGGGAATCTGTTGTGTACCAAATTTGAGAAAGTTCCATGCAGTACTTCCTGAGAAATCATGATAACAAAGTTTCATGGGAAAATCCAAGATGGCCGCCTTGTGGCCATATTGGATTTTCGAATCGGACCAGAAAAGGTATTTTGCACAACCAGACCCCAAGGGGAGCCTGTGTACCAAATTTGAGAAAGATCCACGCAGTAGTTTCTGAGAAATCGCGATAAAAATAGTTTCATGAAGAAATCCAAGATGGCCGCCTGGTGGCCATACTAGATTTTTGAATCGGACCAGAAAAGATATCTTGCACAACTAGACCTTAAGGGGAACCTGTGTACCAAATTTGAGAAAGAATGGGTTTATCTCGGGTAGATATACTGGAAAAAATATACAAGGGTAGTTCCTGAGAAATCGCGATAACAAATTTTCATGGGGAAATCCAAGATGGCCGTCTGGTAGCCATATTGGATTTTCGAATCGGACCAGAAAAGGTATTTTGCACAACTGGACCCCGAGGGGAGCCTATGTACCAAATTTGAGAAAGATCCATGAGGTAGTTCCTGAGAAATCGCGATAACAAAGTTTCATGGGGAAATCCAAGATGGCCATCTGGGGGCTATATTGGATTTTCGAATCGGATCAGAAATGGTATTTTGCACAACTAGACCCCAAGGGGAGCCTGTGTACCAAATTTGAAAAAAGATCCATGCAGTAGTTTCTGAGAAATCACGATAACAAGAATTGTTTACGGACGGACTGACTGACTGACGGACGACGGACCACGGACAAAAAGCGATTTGAGCAGCCTACCATTTGGTGATGGTGGGCTAATAAAATGCCCCAAAGTGAAAATACTTCATTTTGGCAAGATTTGGAAAAACGATTTCAGAAAACGGCAAAAATGAGGGGACAGATATCCGACGAAAAAAAATAACTCATCTTTGCCGTTTTCTGAAATCGTTTTTCCAAATCATAAGTTTCTAATATATAAATTACCTACAATGATATTGAATTAGTATTATTATTATTGTATGAATGTAACCAGAAATATGAAAAGGAACAAAAATAATATTAAAAAGTCCAGTTGGTGATCTTGAACTAACACAGTCGGATAAATCCCTACTCAACCTTGGCCATGCCTTTGTTCCCACACCTAAACCACCTACTGGTGTTGATGCAATAATAGAAGTTCTGGAATTTAGAAGTCGGATATCCTTAGCCGACCTAGCCTCGTTAGATCTTTCACCGGTGAGAAACTTCATTTTACAGCTAAATCCGACTGGTTACCTACAAATATAACCAGTTCCAAGAACTGTTAACCCTAGACAAAGTTGATGATTCACAGAATGGAAATTTTGGCAATTCTCCAAATTTAACTTTTCAGAACGCCGCTCTTTATCAAAACTACGCCCCAATAAAAAAAAAACACGTGTTCGAATCAGCGGATAAGAGATTAGCTACAGTTATAATGTCTACAGACAATTATCACCTTAAACCCATCGCCAATAGGCACGTGACCTATGTGAAAAATACCGGAAACTTTTGGTTGCGATACCCAAACTCAATGTTTCTCCAAACACTTCTGGTTACCATCGATGTCAAATCAATGTACACCAGTATCGACATCGATGGAGGTATACAAGCAGTGGAAAACGCTTGTCAGAAATTTCCCAATCCAAAACGACCAGATAAAGACATTTTCTGACTTTTAGAACTTAGTTTGAAAGGAAATATTTTGAGTTCATTGGTCAAAAATACCAGCAAATAAGTGGATGCGCGATGAGAAAAAGGTTCAGTCCAAATATAGCCTCTATCTATGTAGCTCAGTGGAAAGAATCTGCCCTGAAAAGTCGGACAAACAACCACTTTCATATCTTAGATTTCTTGATGATATATTTGTACTGTGGAATCTTTCGAGAGAGGAATCAGGGCCATTTATTGATAATCTCGGAATCTGTTGACTACTAAGATGTTACAGTTTTCAAGGGATCTGCATTCGCCGATACGGCTCAGCTGGATTACAAGATGTTTTTTAAGCCAACTGACACACACGAGCTGTTATATTCTAAATCTTTCCACCCTGCCCATACATTTAAGGGTATCGTGAAGTCTCAAATTATTCGTTTTCACAGGAATTCTAGTCACCCCCGGTATTTCAATCAGTCGTGATCTATCGTGTTCAAGGCACTGCGGCCTCGAGACTACTCCGTCCGTTTTCACCGTGAAACAAAATCGGACACTCGCCGACATATTACGAGTTATAACATAGGGGACATACGCGACTCTGAACCTATTAGGATCAAACACAATTGACCTAGGTATGGTGATGGGCGATCTGAAAAATGTGTGAAAGAGCGGTGTAAACTTAACTCATTAATCGTCACGCGTTCTACTTTCAAAAGTGAACAAACCAAAAATGAGTACCAAATGAGAGAATGTCTCAACTGCGACTCTGCCAACGTGATTTATCTCATAACATGTAATAAATGCCAAAACAGTATGTTGAAGAAACAAAGAATGCATTAAGAATACGAGCAACACGCCATAGATCGGATATATTCTTGGAAAACGATAACCTGGTGAATGACCACTTTAATCGCCCACGTCATTCGTTTGACCAACATTTCGAGATCCTGCCAATAGAAAAATTGCGACGGTAAACATTCAGGAATTGACCGATAACCGCCGGGCATTACGCGAGTCATTTTGGATCAAAATCTCGCAAACGCGACAGCCGTTCGGTGTGAACATAGATCCTGGCAAGGTATCCAAAATCCCATTTATTGTTCTGAAGAAATGATGAAATCGCAAGCATCCACAAAAAAGAATACAATGAACTCCAGTCCAAATTGAAGAAAGGGCAATTTTACTTATTATTACCTACATAAGCAGTGGGAATTCGCTGGGTAACTGACATGATATTAACTCATGGCCATCATATGATACGAGGCTAGAAACATAAGATGTCATGGTTAGTACACAAGAAACTTTTCTCTAGGAACACTTTTAGTAAATATGTGGGTTTCCTCAGCCCTGTGCTCCTGCCTACTTTTTGCAAAATATACATAGATTTGCATTATGAATGCTAAAACATATCAACATAATGAGATAGCGGGAATATCAGGGAGAGTGATCCAGATGCATGGAAGTGAAAAACCTGAAATATGATGGAATTTTAGTTGTTTCATTGTTGCTCTTCATCGAGAAGAGAGAGAGAATTAAGGTTTAACGAGTGAGCCATCTGTACTCGATCTCGTATATGGTCAATTAGACTTGCCAAAAGACCGATTTCCTCTGCATTGCCGTCATGGGGTTCTTGTTGACTAACAGTGATCCAACGAAAAAGTGACTTTTCAGTCTTTATGATGATGAGATGATGTAGCAGAAGATGTATGGTTGAGCGATCTCATATATTGTTCTTCACGTTTCCAAGATGACGCGGTTGAAATTGTTTCACTTGTGTTACGAAGAAATTAGCCATCTGAGCTTTATTGTTTCAAATGGAGAACGGCTCGAAAATGTTGAACAGCAGAAGATTCAGGGTATGGTGATACAGAACAATCTCCTTCGGAACAGTCATGTTGATTTGCTGGAAATAAATTTTACCCTTTTATGCCAGAGAGCAGTTTAATAAAAATTTCATCCTGTCTCATCGATTAGTGTTTATCTGTCTGGGGTTTCCGATCTCAGGGTCAATTGGATAGGTTAGATATTTTACAGAAACGTTCTATGTAACGTATCCTTGAATGCTATGATTCTGATGTGAGCTCTCGGGAATTCTACCATATATTACAGTGGTAGCCATTGTATTTTAGACTAAAATATGCTAGTGTTTTATCTGCTTACAATTATTTCAAAAGTATTTATCCATCAAGTATGTAAAAAATATTTACTTTTTATCGACCAGGTATGGAACCCTTAAATCTACTATGAAGGAACTTTTAAATGTCCCTATTGCAAAGACTGAACCTTTAAAACAATCTTTTAGGATAAAAGGAACCTGTCTTTTCTAATGAATTGTCAGGTCATGTTCAAGGTGATAAATCAGGTTTATCATTTTGAAAGCATGATGTTTTTATGATATCCTTATACCTGTTTTAACACTGTATATAATTTTGTTTGTCAGTTTTTTTATATCCTCATATATTATTTAACACTGTACACAATTATATATAGCCAGGCTTTTTTAAAGTGAATTTTTTTAATATCCTCTTATCCAATTTAACTCTGTATACAATTTTATCTCAGTTTTTATATTCCCATATCTGATTAATGCTGTACCAATTCTGTATAACCAGATTTTCTATGATATCCTCATATCTTATTTAACCCTATACATGTACTAGTGAGCCTGTATCATTATACCCTGTATATAAGTTTTTAAATTGTTATTTGTCATACCACTAGCGAATTTCAAAAAATATTATTATTATTATTACCAAATGCTGCTTCACCCATGGGAAAAAACATTTCAGGAGGTTGTAGGTTAGGGTATGTTATAATATGAATATAGGGTTAGCTATTAACTGCTGTGAAACAATTATCCCCGTCAATTTTTTTTTTGTTTCTTGCAAGATGTAACAATTTATCCATGATGGTCACCCCATTGATCATATTTGAGACATGTTGAGAGGAATTTGTACTCAATTTCAAGGTTGGTCCCATTTGTTCCGGTTTGGCTATTTGACTAAATGTTTTGGTAGAGCATGACCCAACTATATGATGTGGGTAGTATCAGTGGGACATCAGGCAATATTAGACAGCGAGAAAGAAACTTGACTCACATGTGTCCCTGTCAGTATCAAACTGTCATGCTTTATATATGATTTGTATGAAACAACGAATTAGGCGATCTCAATAATTCAACGCAACATATAAACGTGATGGGAAAGGCGTACTGACAAGAAGTCAAATAGCCCAAACGCCCAATATTGAGCGCATATTTAAAAATATCATATTAATTAAAATGATCCCTGTGATGATATATATCTAAGCCACGCTTGTTTTGTAACTGTCCATGTGGGTATGTTGAATAATCCTAGCACAGGCTTGAGTTGTATTATTTAAGATTGGAGCTGCGTGCAGCAGTGGCCGGGTACCAGGTCTTGATACCTAGACCAAGGATTATGCACACATGCCACCACCGAACTATTTTAGTAGTCTGTTAACCAGACAGTCTGTTATTCAGAACAGTGTCCCTTTGCTATAGCGTAGAGGAACAAATGACACCATACCGTAGATCTTGCGGAGATGAGTTTCTATATGACGCACGAATAGCAAAAACGCAGGGATATTTGAAGCGTACTGTGGAAGAAGAACTGCAGATGAATTGGACCGGTCTAAATTGGTCGGTGAACAACTTTATTCGGGCCGCAGTCGGGAGAAAGTTTTGGAACGGTCCGAAAGGACCGGCCAGCGTGAACTTTCTACCGCGCCGATCGATAACAACATCAGGCTGCAGTACGTCCCAATCGTACCGAACATGTGTGAAAAATGGACCGCGTTCCACGGCCCAAATTTTGACAGGCTCCCTTTGTTGTATCTAAATCAGTGTGTTATTCAGAAAAGAGCCTCCTGTGTCATGGAGCAGAACTAAAGATGGCATCTTGTAGCTATTGCTGAGATGGGTTGGTATACCAAATATGGAGTCCAAACTCCTCTTAGATCTCCCTAAATCAACCAGTCTGTTATAATGCATGACGGAACTAATGACGTCATCTTGTGTGCCCTGCTGAGATGGGTTGATATTCCAAAGATGGAGTCCCAACTCCTCTCAGTTGTCTCTAAACAACCAAAGGCAGTCTGTTATTCAGAACAGCCTCCATTGGCGTCGCGGAGCGTAACTTCTGATGTCACCTTGTAGGTCTGGCTATGAATAATTGATGTTCAAAGATGTACCTCTTAGTAGTCTCTATTAATAATCCAGCCGGTTATTTAGTCTATTATCCAGAACAGCGCCCGCTGGTTAATTATGTCATCGTGCAGGTCTTGCTGAGACGGCTTGATATCATCGTACTCTATACGGCGAATATACATAACATCCGCAGTTAGAACCCGTGCGGACATCCCATGGGATTACTGATAATGAGAACATTTTCCGCCAAACAATCAGCGAGGAATACGGCGTTTTTTTGCCGTCGATCAGATTATCGCTTCCTTATGCTTATAACCGAGACCATGCACACACCACAGGCCCGCAAAACAAGAGTTTTTGGGGGGGGCGGTGGTATTAGGGTGAAGTGTCGAAGTATGGGGTCTCTATATATAACCCCATACTATGTTGATTCATATAAAGCATGGGGTTATATATAGAGACCCCATACTTCGACACTTCATCCTAATACCACCGCCCACACCTGCTTTATATAAATCAATATGTTGATTTATATAAAGCATGGGGTTATATATAGAGACCCCATACTTCGACACTTCCCCCTAATACCACCGCTCACACCCCCCAAAACTCTTATTTTGCGGGCCTGTGGCACACACGGAGGACCGTGTTAAATAGATAAATGAAGGAGGTGTTCGTGGATGGGCCAGTCCCGTGCGAGACTCGATCCCGCGCCCTCATATTTTGGCATCAAATCGCCAGCATGCCCGTAACTGCTGTACTTGTGGGGACTCCTCTATTATCGATTATGAAAGAAACCCCAGAGATTCTGAGACAGTGATTTTATCTGTGAAGAAATTATATCATAACCTTACTCAGTTTACAAAAATGAACACGGATGTGTACTACTTAATTACTCATTCTGTTTTGACCCCTGACTGTGTAGTACACAAACAATGCACTCGACGCATGGCATTTTGTTGTGAGAACAGTATGATGGCCGAGAAGGGCCATCGTGGGTTTGGCATTAGAACATGAATTCCAAAAGGCAAAGATGCGAAGTTACGATGCGATGCGCGAAGGTACGATGCGAAGATGCGAAGTGTTGATCAACCTGGGAAAGATTATGATGGTCAGTTGCATAAAAATGAAATTTATAGTTCATCAAAATGTAGTCATATTTTTGTTACAAGAGAAAATCCTCCGTATAAATAGGAACACATTTCGATGAACTATAAATTTCATTTTTATGAAAAATATGTAGGCCTCAAACCAAAATCATAGTGTCGAACAAGATATTAAGAAGTTTGATCATTTGAAAGTACCAAGTTTGATTAAAGTGTCATATTTTTGTGACAAGAGAAAATGTTTTGATGAACAATAAATTCATTTTTATAATCAGCTGACCATCACACTTTTTTTCCAGGCTGATACGTCTGTATATATTCTTCAAGAAAAATATGAACTTGCAGGTTATTGATTGAAAACAGAAATCAGCTATTAATTACTGCCGTCACATGCAGACAAAATAGTTTTTCCCATATAAACATCACATATCCTTCATTCATTCGAGTTTCATACTAATCCACCCCATTGTCGACATCAACTGACGGAGCCAGTTCCGAAACACTATCCTCCATGGATGACCAAATTGCGTCATACCATATCATGAATAAGGTCTTGCAAACAAAGCGTTCACAACGAAACTTCGTAACTCGATGGCGTGCTGATTCGCATAGCTTTTCTTTAATCTGCTATTTAGAGGTAAAATTAATGACGGTACAAACGATATCAACGTTGTTTTTGTTTTCGGGCGAGTATAAGCCATCGTTGATATTTCAGTGTCCAATCTGTCTTGCCAATATGATCAGCTCGACCATATCGCTGTAATCCCCGGCCCCTACCCCAAACCGCATTTCAAACGCCAACTGTTCTGTTAGGAAATGGGTACATGTAAAACAAAATATCCAGCTGGGACTGAAGCTATGGATTGAAACTTTCCACAAGCGCTACCAGAAAATGTGGAAAAAATTCAATATGGCCACCTTGATGACGTCACATTGACGTCATCTTCAGAAACGGCATTTTTTGTCGATTTTTCGATCAGATTTTTCGAATTTTTTATTTATGCAATTTCTTCTCAAACAGTGCATGATAAATTAGTAAATATTAATTTGATGTGAAATAAAATAGCATTTGCCCACTTTTCATCGCGGAAAAGCAAAAAAAAAATAAAGAAAAATGACGAAAACATCACTTTTCTGGTACCCCAATATGATAAAATATAAAGTCCTGCAGTGTCAGCTCTCATTTTTTGTCGTTCCGGAGATAGCGCAGAAAGTTTGGTAGTCGGGACCTTTTTACCCCCTCTCCCCCACCCCACAAAAGTCCTGGTACGGTTAAGAAATTCTATAGATAAATGCACTGCGATCCTGATAATGATTTTGCCAATCAAACCGTTTCATTTTGAAACAGATGGATCGGAACTGACACCTCGACCATACCGCAGCTGATATATTAGAGTAGTAAGAAAAGGCTAAAATCACCCATATTTGTGGGGCGCCTTTGGGTGGGATGCTTGGCGCATGCCTGTCTGAGACATGCGCGGGGATCTCTACCGTTATTTTGCAGCGTCCCCCTGGTGGCAAAAAACCCGCACTAGAGGGAGACAACTCCGGACTGTTACTTTCGGTTCCGGTCACTTGACCGGAAGTGACTTTTGACCTCTGCGGGGGGGGTGGTATTAGGGTGAAGTGTCGAAGTATGGGGTCTCTATATATAACCCCATACTATGTTGATTCATATAAAGCATGGGGTTATATATAGAGACCCCATACTTCGACACTTCATCCTAATACCACCGCCCACACCTCCCAAAACTCTTATTTTGCGGGCCTGTGGCACACACGGAGGACCGTGTTAAATAGATAAATGAAGGAGGTGTTCGTGGATGGGCCAGTCCCGTGCGAGACTCGATCCCGCGCCCTCATATTTTGGCACCAAATCGCCAGCATGCCCATAACTACTGTACTTGTGGGGACTCCTCTATTATCGATTATGGAAGAAACCCCAGAGATTCTGAGACAGTGATTTTATCTGTGAAGAAACTATATAATAACCTTACTCAGTTTACAAAAATGAACACGGATGTGTACTACTTAATTATTCATTCTGTTTTGACCCCTGACTGTGTAGTACACAAACAATGCACTCGACGCATGGCATTTTGTTGTGAGAACAGTATGATGGCCGAGAAGGGCCATCGTGGGTTTGGCATTAGAACATGAATTCCAAAAGGCAAAGATGCGAAGTTACGATGCGATGCGCGAAGGTACGATGCGAAGATGCGAAGATACGATGCGAAGCGCGAAGTTACGATGCGAAGATGCGAAGATGAAAGAAGGCGAAGATGCGAAGTTACGATGCGATGCGCGAAGTTACGATGCTAATATGCGAAGATGAAAAAAGGCGAAGATGCGAAGTTACGGTGCGAAGCGCGAGGGTACGATGCGAAGATGCGAAGTTACGATGCGAAGATGCGAAGATACGATGCGAAGACGCGAAGCGCGAAGGCGCGAAGTTACGATGCGAAGATGCGAAGCGCGAAGATGCGAAGTTACGATGCGAAGATGCGAAGCGCGAAGATGCGAAGTTGCGATGCGAAGATGCGAAGATACGATGCGAAGATGCGAAGCGCGAAGATGCGAAGTTACGATGCGAAGATGCGAAGCGCGAAGATGCGAAGTTACGATGCGAAGCGCGAAGATGCGAAGTTACGATGCGAAGATGCGAAGCGCGAAGATGCGAAGTTACGATGCGAAGATGCGAAGCGCGAAGATGCGAAGATGCGAAGTTACCTGTACAATAGGAACATATACGTTTATTCTAAATATGAAATACAGTCTATCTTATCTTCTTTTGTGAAACGAAAACCCGAAACCTGATAGTGCTCTATATTCTCTCGAACCATTCTTGACATGCTATGTTCATCTGAACAGTTTCGTCGGAGGAATGGTCAAACTATATTGAATTAGATCTAGATGTGGACAGGACATTACTGTTAGCTGTGTATATGAATGTAGTATGGTAAAAAACGCGTCCACTGTTTTGAAGACGAGCCATTGCGATACAGGAATTTACACAATGAGAGCATTCAGAGCATTTTGACATTCAATGTAACGTTGTTTCTCAAATATATTAAAATAAGGCTTTTCGTCGACCAAAGCAATAATCTCCAATTAATTTCTGGCGACATTTTGAAGAGAAGGAGAAATTTGTCGCTTCAGTCGAATTAACGATCCAAGTTTTCTTTATTATGGAAATGAAGGAGTTGTACAAATGTTTAAATACAGTCACGTCGCCAGTTCCGATTTAGTGTCCGACCAACTTCCCGAAACATCCCTTCTTGCCACACCACCAAGAAATCTTAAAACATTTGGTGCAGTCGAACAAGTTGATCTTCCTTCCAATCTTGGTTAGGTGTATTTATATTATGCATTCATTGGTTTTGTTAGGAGGAATCTTGCAGAGCCACCCCATACACACGAATACATCGATCTGCGTACAAACACCACGACCTGTAGTCATGGAAAAAAAAACCGGTGTCGTCTGCCAGCGCTTCGGATCAAAGTGTTGATCAACCTGGGAAAAATTATGATGGTCAGTTGCATAAAAATGAAATTTATAGTTCATCAAAATGTAGTCATATTTTTGTTACAACAGAAAATCTTCCGTATAAATAGGAGCACATTTCGATGAAATATAAATTTCATTTTTATGAAAAATATGTAGGCCTCAAACCAAAATCATAGTGTCGAACAAGATATTAAGAAGTTTGATCATTTGAAAGTACCAAGTTTGATTAAAGTGTCATATTTTTGTGACAAGAGAAAATGTTTTGATGAACAATAAATTCATTTTTATAATCAGCTGACCATCACACTTTTTTTCCAGGCTGATACGTCTGTATATATTCTTCAAGAAAAATATGAACTTGCAGGTTATTGATTGAAAACAGAAATCAGCTATTAATTACTGCCGTCACATGCAGACAAAATAGTTTTTCCCATATAAACATCACATATCCTTCATTCATTCGAGTTTCATACTAATCCACCCCATTGTCGACATCAACTGACGGAGCCAGTTCCGAAACACTATCCTCCATGGATGACCAAATTGCGTCATACCATATCATGAATAAGGTCTTGCAAACAAAGCGTTCACAACGAAACTTCGTAACTCGATGGCGTGCTGATTCGCATAGCTTTTCTTTAATCTGCTATTTAGAGGTAAAATTAATGACGGTACAAACGATATCAACGTTGTTTTTGTTTTCGGGCGAGTATAAGCCATCGTTGATATTTCAGTGTCCAATCTGTCTTGCCAATATGATCAGCTCGACCATATCGCTGTAATCCCCGGCCCCTACCCCAAACCGCATTTCAAACGCCAACTGTTCTGTTAGGAAATGGGTACATGTAAAACAAAATATCCAGCTGGGACTGAAGCTATGGATTGAAACTTTCCACAAGCGCTACCAGAAAATGTGGAAAAAATTCAATATGGCCACCTTGATGACGTCACATTGACGTCATCTTCAGAAACGGCATTTTTTGTCGATTTTTCGAATTTTTTATTTATGCAATTTCTTCTCAAACAGTGCATGATAAATTAGTAAATATTAATTTGATGTGAAATAAAATAGCATTTGCCCACTTTTCATCGCGGAAAAGCAAAAAAAAATAAAGAAAAATGACGAAAACATCACTTTTCTGGTACCCCAATATGATAAAATATAAAGTCCTGCAGTGTCAGCTCTCATTTTTTGTCGTTCCGGAGATAGCGCAGAAAGTTTGGTAGTCGGGACCTTTTTACCCCCTCTCCCCCACCCCCCAAAAGTCCTGGTACGGTTAAGAAATTCTATAGATAAATGCACTGCGATCCTGATAATGATTTTGCCAATCAAACCGTTTCATTTTGAAACAGATGGATCGGAACTGACACCTCGACCATACCGCAGCTGATATATTAGAGTAGTAAGAAAAGGCTAAAATCACCCATATTTGTGGGGCGCCTTTGGGTGGGATGCTTGGCGCATGCCTGTCTGAGACATGCGCAAGGATCTCTACCGTTATTTTGCAGCGTCCCCCTGGTGGCAAAAAACCCGCACTAGAGGGAGACAACTCCGGACTGTTACTTTCGGTTCCGGTCACTTGACCGGAAGTGACTTTTGACCTCTGCGCATGCGCAAAATACCGGATAATAATGGAGCTCAGGGGTCAAAGGTGACCGGAACCGGAAGTAATAGCCGGAGTTGTCTCCCCCTAGCGCGGGGTTCTGCCATCAGGGGGTGCTGCGAAAATGGGCCTCAAATTACGATTACTATAATACTGCGGACACTGTCTGCCCCTCTCAGCATAGCAAGCGCTCGATTGAGGACGAAAGAAGCGTCCAAGAAGTGGGTCCGACATTTTGGACCGCATTGTCTATGGGGATATTGAAATACATGCGGACGATATCGAGGCTGAAGGGGAGGATTCACAAACTTTACAGTGGGCATACACCAATATGCAACCCCAGATCGGATAACGTCAATGCGTTAATCCAGGATTTTGTTTTTTGGAAATGCATACAGCTCCGGCATCAAGTCCGAATTATCGTAGGATTCGAAACATTTTTTAACTCAATGTTAAGGCTTTAATATTATTAACGTTTCAGAGATCTCGTTTAGTGAAGCCCTATCTCTCTCGCACCCCCATGGTTTTCCGTATCATGCTCCACAATTGGAGCGCATGGGCACTCCACCATGTGCATGCGCATCGGCCCACGCAGTGCGTTCTTCCACAGGTCCATTTTCGACACCGGAAGTCACATGACAACCAGTAGAGATCCCAGCGCATGTGTCACCCAGGCATATGTGCCAAGCGTCCCATCCAAAGGCGCCCCACAAATATGGTTGATTTTAGCCTTTTCTTACTGCTCTAACATATCAGCTGCAGTATGGACGAGGTTCCAGTTCCGATCCATCTGTTTCAAAAGGGAACGGTTTGATTGGCAAAATCATTTAACGTTGATCTTTGAAGGTATATACAAATTTAATCGTCAACATGATAACTTTTTTTCCAAAAATAGGGTCCCGGCTGGATATTTTTTTTACATTATACATATCACCATCTCCTAAGTGAACAGCTGGCGTTCAAAATGCGGGTAGAGGGCGGGAATGACAGCGATATGGTCGAGCTGATTGGCAAGACCGATTGAACACTGAAATATCAATGATGGCTTATACTTACCCGAAAACCAAAACTACCTTGAATCGTTTGCGCCATCGTTAATTTTACCTCCAAATAGCAGATTAAAGAAAAGCCATGCGAATCTGCACTCAATCGAGTTACGAAGTTTCGTTGTGAACGCTTTGTTTGCAAGACCTTATTCATGACATGGTATGACCCAATTTGGCCACCCTTGGAGGAGAGTGGCTCCGTCAGTTGATGTCGACAGTGGGGTGGGTAGTCTTTGGTGTGAAACTCGAATGAATAAAGGATATGTGATGTTTACATGGGAAAAATTCCTTTGTCTGCATGTGACGGCAGTAATTAAAAGCTGATTGCTGCTTTCAATCAATAACCTGCAAGTTCATATTTTTCTTGAAGAATATATACAGAAGTATCAGCCTGGAAAAAAAGTGTGATGGTCAGCTGATTATAAAAATGAATTTATGGTACATCAAAATATTCTCCCTGGCCTTATTTGGTGTTTTTGAGGCATTTATAGAGAACATTTTCTCTTGTCACAAAAATATGACATTTTAATCAAATTTGGTACTTTCAAATGATCAAACTTCTTATTATCTTGTTCGACAATATGATTTTGGTTTGAGGCCTACACATTTTTCTCAAAAATGAAATTTATAGTTCATCACAATGTGCCCGTATTTATACGGAGATAATATGACCACATTTTGATGAACTATAAATTTCATTTTTATGCAACTGACCATCATAATCTTTCCCAGGTTAGTAGTATATATAGGTGATTTAAGGGCCAACTTTCACCCGGATGTAGAGGTCATTTGGGGAGGATTTGAGGAGGAGAGGTCAAGTGCACTATAGTTCCGGCAGAATCACCAAAAGCTACCTCCAACACAGGAGAGTTCCAATTGTTGGAGGGAATGTATTCAGAATGTATTCATCCGCGGTGATGCGGTCTGGCAGCGGTTTTGGCGGTGATTCGGTCTCGGGAAAAAGCTTCCGCGGAGAAAAAGTAGTCCCTAGATAAAATGGTCCGATGGGGTCGAGTGAGGTATCAAAGTGAAGCATTCGTGAAGGGGCATCTAATGGGCTGGGTGTGGGGTTGAAATATCGGCATTCTGCGCATGCGCGGTGGCCCAAGGGTATGGAAATAGACGTTTTGGGATGTAGGGGAGCCACTAATGGTCCAATGGGGTCGAGTGAGGTATCAAAGTGAAGCCTATGTGAGGGGCATCTGATGGGCTGGGTGTGGGGTTGAACTATCGGCATTCTGCGCATGCGCGGTGGCCCAAGGGTATGGAAATAGACGTTTTGGAGCTAGGGGAGCCCCTAATGGACCAATGGGGTCGAGTGAGGTATCAAAGTGAAGCATTCGTGAAGGGGCATCTAATGGGCTGGGTGTGGGGTTGAAATATCGGCATTCTGCGCATGCGCGGTCGCCAAAGGGTATGAAAATAGCCGTTTTGGGATGTAGGGGAGCCCCTCATGGTCCAATGGGGTCGAGTGAGGTATCAAAGTGAAGCATTCGTGAAGGGGCATCTGATGGGTTGGGTGTGCGGTAGCAATATCATTCTGCGCATGCGCAGACGCAATGCGGAGCTCTCGTCCAATCAGAAGCGAGTATTTCAAATCCGTCACAGAGCTCTCGTCCAATCAGAAGCGAGTATTTTGACCCGGTGCATTATGGGACATATCCAAGATGGCGGCACGTATGCTCAAGATGGCGGCACATCCGGTGTCGAAAACTGGCCATTTGTCGGGATGTGGTCACCTAGTGTCGAAAACTGGACCCTGTATGGGTCCCGCTAGACGTTTTGGAGCTAGGGGAGCCACTAATGGTCCAATGGGGTCGAGTGAGGTATCAAAGTGAAGCATTCGTGAAGGGGCATCTGATGGGCTGGGTGTGGGGTTGAAATATCGGCATTCTGCGCATGCGCAGTCTGGCCGTAGTATAGAAATAGACGTGTTGGGGTGAAGGTGGGCCACTAGTGGGTCGATGGGATCGAGTGAGGTATCCATGTGAAGCCTAGGTGAGGGAGTTACACTAGGGTGTCGTATCCATTCTGCTGCGCAGGTCACGTGGGGGTTGTGACGTCACTTCCGGGTTTTCACTAAAACTACCTCCAAACATAGAAGAGTTCCAATTTTTCCCCTTACACGTCCGTATGTTCAACCTCCGGGGTTTTTCCCGGCGCGGCCCCCAGCCCGGCGGGCCCCGGGCCCCCCAGCGCGAGCGCGCGCGCGCGCGTCATCACCGGCAGTGCGTGCTCGCGCGGGTCAAAAGTTCAAAGGTCACATCCAGGTCAAAAGGTCTTCCTTTCGGCAAGGTTCGGAGAATACATAGAACTTATAGTCATAAACTTAATCTATACGTGTTGGACGAGTCTTCACTCACCGTCTCCCTTTACACGCACCTCAATGAAATGCCCGCTCCAAACCTAGACCAAAACACGTACTTGGTCTGTGGGCTGATTTCATTGGCTCTCTATTTTTACTATAGTGCTCTTGCATCCTAACCTTGATGGGCTACATTTTGGCTCCATTCTAGGCCACTGATTGGCTAATACGGTGTTCAAAGCCAGTTTCATGCATTATGCTCATATAACTTATAGTCATAAACTTAATCTATACGTGTTGGACGAGTCTTCACTCACCGTCTTCCTTTACACGCACCTCAATGAAATGCCCGCTCCAAACCTAGACCAAAACACGTACTTGGTCTGTGGGCTGATTTCATTGGCTCTCTATTTTACTATAGTGCTCGTGCATTCTAACATTGATGGGTTACATTTTGGCCCCATCCTACACCACTGATTTCAGTTTGACTGAATCTCCACATTGGGCATTTATGCATTATGAATAAAGACAGGGTTTTTTGGTGAGATCTCATTTTGTTTTTTATTCAGTAACAACAACAACGTGAGAACAACCACGTGAAAACTGAAGCCCAGAACAAGGGGCTTGTACATTGAAAGAACTGAAGCCCAGAACAGGGGGCTTGTACATTGAAAGAACTGAAGCCCAGAACAGGGGGCTTGTAAACTTAAGCCCAGAACAGGGGGCGTGTGTACATTGAAAGAATTCAAGCCCAGAACGGGGCTTGTACATTGAAATGATGGGCGGCCCAGTCATATACGAGTACATCGCGGTCCTCGGCCTTGGGGTACTCGTCAAACATCTGTTCGATGGTAGATAAGGGTCTTCCCCGGCATCGATGGTACAGGTAAAACAAGCAATATTGTCCGCACACGCTACTGGTCAGGCTTTGCAACGTTTGACTGTTCCAACACCACGTCTCTGTGCCTTGATCCATGAAGTCTGTTAAATCGGGATGGAGGGGTGGCAGGCCGTACGGGTCAAAGTATTCGCCCTGCTGTTCTGTCAAGTACACGCCCACCCAATGTTCACCGGGCCGATCCATCGGGTCCGTGTTGAGAACGTAAGCAGCAGGATACATTCGATCTAATGGGAACACATCTCGGGCGAACACCCCTTGAAAGACCATACGTGTCTCTGGGTCATTCTCTAGCACGGTGGTTATCTGGTCTGTATCCATGTTAGGTGGAGAAGTCACACAGCACGTTGCGCGCCTTGTCCACTTGAATGATGTTGTCAAACTCGGCGTAGCAGATCACATTGACGGTGCTCCGGAGGGCTCGTTGAAAGTGGATTTCCAACCGTAAATTGCCTTGCTTGGCGAGGGCCAGCTGATGGTCGTTCTCTAAGGTGGGGGTCAGATCGAAACAGAACAACGTGTATCCGTTCCCGTAGTCCTCCCGACTGATGAAATTCCCTTCGTCCTGGTTGATTTGACCGGTGGCTGTAAACAGGCTCTGATAGGCTCGAATGAAATTCGCGCGCCCAAAGTTCGGTGTTAAGGCCGTGGCTGGCACCTGTTGTCCATCCACATGCAGGGCCACAAAATTGATGCCGAAATGTTCAAAGTCAAACGGATTCTCTGGGTAGGCTCCACTGAAACTGGTATTTTCCACACAGGCCAGGATCAATCGCTTGGGTAGTTCCCCCAGGAACAGGTTTTCTTTGTTGGCGCTCATATTTCCAGCAGGCACAGAGAACACTTTGGTTTGTACACGTCGGATAGGGTACTGGGCTGGTTTTGTTTCCAAGGCTTTCATGTGTCCCAATTGAACGGCTGGATTCGGTTTCACTTTTCGGACATACAGGACTGCGTCTTCGATGACAATCTTATAGTCAGCTGCATGCGCCTCTACGTTAGTGGCCATCAAGGCGAAGGTCGGAGGCGCCCGTATCAGTCGGATTTTGATGGGGATCTTGTTCAAGAGGTATCGGTCTTGCATGAACATGTCTGCGTGCAGTCGACCGATCATATCCACCGAGACGCCGTTCGCGGTCAAAGCCTTCCGTTTGCTATATCCCGTATTGTCGTTCTCTGCGCCCATGTGCTCGGCTCTGTCCTGGTAGAATAAAGCGGCTGTCAGTTGAGATTTTTTAGCCTCTCGCCCATGCGACAACAGCGTCTCGATGTAGGCTCGATAGGGGTACGTGTTGGTCGAGTCACTGATGAGTTTGTCGCTGAGAAATATATCCACCTGTTGAAACATCGAGTGCAGCCAGAGATTCGTCGGGCCCACTGTTGCTTGGTCGGCGATTCTGGTGCCATCTCCATTGACGATCTTGGCTTTCACATACAAGTATGTATGGGCTAAATCCACATAGGCTGTATCCGCATTACTGATGGTGAACTCGATGGGCCCTGTTGCGTTGATGCTGGACAGCGGGAGATGCTCCACCCATAATCCTTGTTCGGCACTGGTCTGTGTGGGCGGCACGGTCCACAAATCAAATTCACTGTTGGTGGAGGGGCAGGACTCGGCGTGGATCAAGGACATGTTTAAGAAAAGATATCCCGGGTCTTCGATGTGCGTCGTCGCTGGGTCGGTCGTCGACTGGTGCGTGGTCTCGGTGGGGCAGGTCTTTTATTCCCTACGGTGCGTTGTGCTTTGGCCACCAAGATGCCTCCCGCTTTTTTGGCCCGCCGTTTCAAGGCTTCTTTGAGTGCCGTACCCCCCAAGACATCACCAGCCACTTGCAGTCCACTGCGTACCGCTTGTTTGCCGATTGCTTTCACCCCACGCGTCACCAAGGGCAGGAACGTTTTGACGATGCTCCCGAGTATGTTCCCCAGTCCATGTCCACGTTGCATGCGTGCACCACTAAAGACCGGAAAGCCACCCCCGGCCTGTTGGGCATAATAGTCCATATAGCTGCGTGCATCGCACTCGTAAGGCACCTTCATTATATAAAGTGGGGAGCACGTGCTTGTCGAAAATGAAGTGTCAGCACCACTTTCCCGCGTTCGAATGCCACCGGTCGTCCCGTGTCATCTCTTATATCCACCGTGATCGTGTTGATGTGGGTTTGTCGTACGGGCAGGTAGAGCATGTGGGTGAAACTGTGGGTGACTTGATCTCCATACAACTTTTTAATGGGCACCACCCGTAACAGAGGTGTGTTGATATCGCCCACGATGTGGCTGTCCACCACGTCCGAGTAGACGTAGAGTCCGTACATACCCGACTTCATATCCATCGGGATCTCGCCTTGGTGGGCGGTGGGACCAGCGAACGTCTGTAGATCGAAACCCAGCATTTGCTGTAGGATAGGACTCAGTACGACACTCGCGTTGGCGGTGACGATAAGCTCTGCCTTGTCGTTGTGTGCGTTGTAATCGAAGTTCACGTGATTCTTGAAGGGATAGGCTTTGATGGGTTTTGAAGTATTCGTGACCTCCCGTAGAGCCTTATAATGCAACAGTCTTGACAGCCCACCCATGAACTCCTTGGGAGTATCGTATTGGCCTTCGGGGAGGGTGAGTCGGGTGTCTTTTCCTTCGTAGGTCACGTCGTACCACACTTCATTGGCTCGTACGTTGTACCACGAGTAAGGGTATTGGATATCCACGAGGCCACATTCCCATCGTCCAGGTAAATGCAACGGTTGCGGTAACTGGGTCACGTACTTGGCCACGGTGTTGTCAGGAAACACATCCAGCGAACTGTTACTGGGTAGGGTGAGGTAAAACATGGCGACTGAGCTGTCCTGCTGCTGCTGTTGGTTTTAATAGGTCTTCCAGGCCTTGGGCGGTTGTGTCCGGCGTCGTGTTCGTCGCGTTGACTTGCTACGTGTCACGGCTCTGGAGATGTGGGGTGTCCTGATCAAGGGTGGTTTTTTAAAGGTCTGAAAAGAAGGTGCCCGTTGTGGTGGTGGAGTTTTGGGGGGTGACTCCGGTTCCCATTCGGATTCCCAAGAAGGTAGTGGGCCACTCGGCGATTGCTGGGGTCGCTGCATAAAGGCCCAGCGGTGGGGGTTCCCCACCAATTCCTGTGGTACATGCATGTCTTTTAAGCCTTGAGCGAAGACCTCCCATCCTCGAGGATCCGTGTGCGATCTGCGTTTACGCATCAGGTCATTCACTAAATCCGTCATGTGGGTGCCGGGGACCACCTGATTCTGTACCAGGAGTTCGCCTTTATCATTCCAAGTCATGTTAGGATTCTGTTTCATCCGTTGCACAGTTCAGGCCAGCTGAAAGGTTAATTTTGGCGCACCAACGGCGCGCAAACGAAGCGTGGCAACACAAAGGTATAGTGCGCCAATGCCCATGATTATCGCCTGGCCATTGTTCTAACTCTGTTGAATGTAGTCCGTCGACATGATTGAACACAGGCCGCGCTCTATCAGCACGGTCAGACAATGGCTGGAAGCGAGCTGCGGGAAGAGCCCGCTAGCGAGGTCTTTGTTAGCGAGCTCAAGAAAATCAGTTGGGAGTCCACGTGGCGTTAATCGGCACGAATGTCTGCATGTAATTCATACCTATTAAATAACATCAGGTGTATGAATTTGTGCTACTGGCGAACACGTCGACCTCGATCAAGCGTATTTGCATTCCATCTAAAAATTTGTGAAAGGAAATAGATTCAATATTTTTTTTAATCATAAACATCGCTTGCAAAATGGATTGTAATTTGTGCTTCGTCGGACACCTGCTTTCAAAGTTGACCCAGACTTGCGCGTATCAAGGAATAGCGTTTCTGGTATTAAAGTGTGGGTATTTGTTTATTGGAAGCTTCATCTTACGGCCGCTCCTCATACAGATATGCAAGTTCAAGTCATTCGTTTTTATATATTCAAACATTCTTGCAAATTGTGTTAATTTTGACCATTCAAGAGTAAATGTCCGGGATTTTACTACCGGATTATGCAGTGTATAAATATTTAATCAGTGGGACAAGAACCGATGAAACGAATTATGCAATACCCGTACCTTTTTACTAGAAATCGGTTGATTAATTTGATTGAAGTCTGGTAATCCCTTTCTGTGGATTTGTCACCAATAAAACAGAACTCACTCCTCTGTGAAATAGATCAACCCTCATGAAATCTGGCGTCTACACACAACTCCGCTATCCAGACGAACTTTGGTACAAGTGTTGGATGCTGTCTGAACATGCTAAATATAGCCCCGCGCGACCAGTTTATCCCCACGTCGCTTTTCGCGGGAAAATGAGAACACGTGTTTGAAATCTTGCAACATATTACTGCGCAGAAGTTATATTTTACTGAACCGACAGTATGATTCGGCAGGAAGGACACCGACTGATGGGGAAATCTTTCACTTTAAGTTATAATCCATATTACTATGAAAACAGTACAGTCGACGGTAGTTCAATACGATTTCACTTGAGTACATGTACGTTTTTTTGATTGAAATTGTAGTTTAAGGGCCGCTTCCCATTCGGATTTCGCGGCCCATCAACTCAATGTTTTATTTGAATTTCGCGGTACATTTCTTTGTTTTTTGAATACCTTTTCCAGCGCTAAATATGTAACTAAATAAATGAATAAATAATAAATAACACTGAGAGATTAGTAGGAGATATAAATAGAAGTAAATAAGAATCGCTATGTACAAGTTCGCAGGACTCTTTCTGGTACGTATACGTATATCATCGCAGGTTATTTATGCACAAATACATGAATGTACACGTTTAAAGTCTGCGGCGTATTCGTTTTGATCAAATGATAGATGAAACGAATTAGTATGAGGACAGTACGTCTGGGATTACATTTCATATGTGTTAATGCATACTTCCTGTCGAACAGAATAACGGATGTTATATTGTCAGCAAGAAAACAACACTGTAAAGGTTAATCATCTCGTTACGTTTGGCCTAAACAAGTGGATAATATAAACATAACAGTGCATTCTCTCTCTGACGGGGTAAAGCGATATCCCGCTTTCGTCCAACAAAATGCGCGTCTGTGTCTCATTTGAAAAGAAATGAAATGGCATTAACTTATTGTTTAGGTAGAAATCTCTGTTATTGTTTCTTTTTTGTTATTTAGTTGGAACGATGTGTGGGCCATAAATACTTGTTAATTCTTATTTCCTCATCGGAAGTTTCGTGTGCAACCTTTAACAGTCGGGCGGTAACGAATAAAGAGCATATACAAGTGTTTGTCATTCTCTGTAAGGGGCTAATTGATCTTTTGAATTTCTGTGTATATTTTGGTTAGGCGGTTGTAACAAGACAAGCCAAAGAGACAACTAGTCTGACCGAGCACTGCATGTTGCCCGATTATGACCTCGACTCGCCCGTGTGTCAGAATTTATACGAAGCTGTATTCATTTGAAATGTTACGTTCAACCGTTTTACTGGCCGTTCTGAAAGAGGAGGCGGCCTTCGCAATTTGCACACACCAACGTTTTATGAATTCTGATAATATATTTAGGCATACTTTAAGCTATCTTTGGCGAAACTTTTTGTTAATGAAGATTATTCGTAGTCTCAACCGAATGTTCACAAGACGACCGAGTTTCCTTGGAGCGCAAACAAAAAATGATAGATAATCATTTACAGCATTCTTATTGAAGAAGTCAAATCTTCTATATATGTTTTTAATTACTTAGCCAGTAATTTAAACTGTAGAATAGATTGTGTTCTTGCCGTACACCGCCAGAGGGGAACTCTTTGAAAACAATTCAGTTTTAAGCGGTGACGGCTGTTAGCGCGCAATCCGGCAAGCGCCCCAACGGGGAGCCTTTGTTTACCGCCGACATGCTTACAATGGTTCAGTGGTTTGACCGGACTATATTCTACCGGCGCGTGGCGGCAAGGGTCACATCATGGGGGGTGTAATAAGTCTTGGTGATTAGGCCAGCACGTTGGCGCGCCATCAGTGCGTAAACCCTGTTCACTAATTGGAAGATTAAGCTGATCTGCACTGTAATACCAGGCCAGCTTGTTTCTTGAACGATGCAGGTACACTCTTCAGCACTTCGTCTTCCACCCACTGCGGGGCTGTGGGTGGTACCCCTGGTAATGGCGGCTGTTGGAGCGGTGCTGAAGTCGGCGGTGTGTCACGTGGTGGTGGTGGTGGTGGTGGTGGGGTAGAGAGGGTTTTGTATTGGTCCATGAACGTCATGTACCGTTGAAGCGTCTCATTGTACCGTTGTACTTTCTCACTGTCGCTTAACCCCGGTCTCTGTAAGATCTGTTGCATCTCTCCATCGAGGCTGTTTATGGTCTTCACCGTAGGTGGGACAGGGTAGGGTGATTGGAGGTTTTGCAGGAACCGTGGTTCGACGAGGACCATTTTTTCCGTGTGGTTCATTGTCGGCCGAAGAGTCCACCCAATACTGGACCCAACACGGAAGCGGCCAACGGTGCTAAGATGGCCCCGAGAAAGCCGCCTTTCTGTAACACCTTTTTTGTGTTTGAGGGACCCGCTTCTGGACTAAGGTTCGGAGACCTGTCTTATGCTTGGCCAACTTGGTCTTCTGAGCCGGAGTCAGTGGTACGTTGCCTTTTAACAGGTTGTACCCGATCTCGCACAGACAGCGTACAAGGTCAGGGTCCGCACCGCGTACAATGGTTCGGACTAACTCGGGTGGGGCCGTCTTCAATACACGGAGCGTGGGAGCGTGCTTCCGTACTCGCGCAGACATCCTGTACAACTAATGCTAGAACACACAACTCTGCTCTTTTTATCTACCTCAGAGAACCGAGACAAAGTCAACCCTGCTGTGGTATTCATTCTTTTTATTATCCCCATCATCAAAACACACACACCCCAGCTGGGGGAGCCACTGTGGGTGTGTTTACATTATTTTTGCATGTACACGTGGTGGGCCTCTCCGGGAAAGATGCCGGTCCGTAGTCGAAGATGTTCGGGGTGGCTTGCTTGAGGTCGAAGAGCATATACCCGTGCTGAGGGGTTGTGGCATCTTTAAAGGCTTCCAACGCAAACGGTGTGCGGCCGGGATACATCTGTCTCGCCAGGTGCAGCAGTTGAGTGGTATCTCTCGGGTTTTTGAAGACCACCAGGTAGTGGGCATTTAAGCTGATGTTCCGATGTTCTTTGTTTTTAATGAACAGATTCTGCACAATGTAGATGATGCTGAGCCGTCGATGGTGGCTGCGTTTGGTAAAGAGTTGGGTCACCCGCGCATCCGTCTCCGCCATGAGATCATCCAGAACCACCAAGGTGTCGGGTTCCAAATCGGCCAGGTTGGGTAGGCCTTCCACGAACGTGATGTGGGGCATTGCTGCATACGCTGCCTGCCATTCTCCGTAACACCACACGACTCGGGCAATGGGTGGGGTGATCATGCTGTCGGCGTGTTGAAGGAGCTTCCTGACGAAGTGCGTTTTGCCGGAGCCCGTCGATCCTGCGATGACGCAAGTGAAGGGATGCTGCCAACGGGGGTCCATGGTTGGAGGTGTATCCGTTGTCGTGGTAACCCGCTCTTGTAAATTTGGTACGAGTGAACTGGAGTGGTGGTGGGTACAACGTCGGTCGTCGTTGTCTGTTCACTGTCAGGGATGATGATGGGGGTGGGTACAACGTGGGTCGTCGTTGTCTGTTCACTGTGAGGGATGAAATCCGGTGGGTTTTCAGGCGTAGTAGGTGTACTTGGTGTAGATGTTGAGCTTGGTGTGGAGCTCGACGTGGCTTGTACACGGGGTGTGGTGGTGACTGGGCTCGATACGGGGTTGAATGGTGCTCTCTGTAGACCGGTTTCACTGGTGGCTGGTGTTCTCAGTTGGTTAAGTAACGTGCTGACATAGGCTACGTCGTAAAACACACCTCCGTACAACACACTCAGCAGGGTTAGCACTATCACCCCAAAGCCCACTTGTGCTTTGCGCGTTTTGGGAGACGGTGTGTTCAGAGCCAGCTGCTGTTTGTCCATAGCACTGTGGTCGGACGTGGAATGAAGGAGGACGGCAGTGGTGTCTCGCTTTATAGTCGTTTCACCTGGTTGGCAGCGACCCAGGAATTGAAGGAACTGGGCCAGCCTTGCCATTTTACGAAATGAAACAGTTTGCCACGTCGACGTTCCGTTTTCAAAATCTGCTCCACCGTGTAGTAGTCTTGCTGTGTTTTTACAACAGGCTGTAATTCCGTGTCGTAAAACGTCCCCAGCAACGTTTCCCCTTGGAGATCTTCCAGTTCATAGACTCGCCGCTGTCGGGGTAGGCGCTGTTTAATCAGGAAGTGCTCATCGCTCCAGTTGGGCAAGTAACTTTTCTCGAACTTGCCCTTGACTTTACTGATCCGTACAGGGTCCCCGACCTTGTACACCGCCTTCGTCGTTCGCTGCGATGGCCTGGGATACAAGACACGCCGGACTTGGGCTTCATTGCGTTGGGTCACGGTAATGGGGGCTCTCTCTATACCCCGGTGATAGGCTCGATTGTAACCCCTCACAAGTTTCGGGAGAACATCGATGTACCGCCTTGTATTCTTATAGGTGAAATATTTATACATATCGATAGGATATCGATGCACCTCAAGATATACCGATTCCCATCGTTGTGTATGGCAAAGGCGCTCATATCGACCAAATCCGCTTGCCACTGGGCATCTATTCCTCCCACGATGACCCGGTTCCGTAGAAAATGGCGACGGACAGATCGATGTAAGGTATAGGTGTCTTGTTTTCTTAACCAATCTCGGACTTGGGCACGTTGTATCCCCTGGGGTTTGGCCGCTCGATAGAGAGCCGACAAGGCACTATAGGCCGCCGGACTGTCGGGACTGTAGTATAAGTTATCCAACACCTTCTCCCAGCGCTTCATGGTGACAAAATGATGATGGACCCTGGCTCTATCGTTTATTTATAACGAGTATATCTTGGGCCGGAGTTTCTTTCTGATTTTCTTCGTGGGCTTCCACAGTGTCCATGGTAAATGACCATTCCAACTCGTCTGATGACCGCTTGATAAGCACTTGATTCACATCTACCACGGCATCTTCCAATGCAGACCATAGATCAGGGTGAAGGGTAAAATGCACTGTACCCCCATCTAGCCGAGCCAATTGAGCAAAGAAAGGGCCGCGTCGGATGTACACATCGTGACACAAGTGGATGAGATCGCCGTCCAGTTCACCAGACAACATCCGTTTGAATTTGGTCCAGCCCTCTCGGGACAGACGAATGTGAGCCGGGCACGGTTGTGTAGGGTCCGCATCACAGATGTCTCCCACCTCCTCCATGATATCGACCGTATTCGCATACACGTGCAGGAAAACCTGGGGGGTCAAGCTGAGATACGCCAGTATTATATGCTCCGCCATGGTCAGTACGTGAATGGTACCAGATTTGACTGTCTCTCGTATTTATAGGGAGAACCCCGTGAGATCAAAGGATCAGGTGGTCATGTCACTGGGCTGACTGAGTCTAGCCGGGTAATCAATGGCATCGTCGTCGGGTTCATGGCTAGACAGTTGTTCATTGGGTTCTGCCGCCGCTTCTCTCAGGGCACGAGCCCACTCCAACTCGTTTGATGACCGCTCGTCCGGTGTAAACAGCTGGTCCACGAAAGGCACCACTTTCTCGAAGGCTGTCCACAGATCGGGGTCTAGGGTGAAGCTTCGCGTAGGGTCTTGGTAGCGGCCCAGACGTGGGAAGAAGGGTCCACGGTATACGTAGATGGCATTGTCTATGTGGATGACGTGTCCATCGAGCTCGCCGCTCAACACCCGTTTAAATTTGGTCCAGACGTCACCGTGTAGCGTAACCGTATTCGATACGGTCTCAGCGGGCGACCAGCAAACATCTCCACGGTCTTCCACGAGGGTGACTTTATCTTCATAGACGTGTAACCCCACCCGGGGTGTAAGGGGAAGGATGGCTCGTAGGACGGGTGACATGCTTGCTCCAATGACGATCGTTGAATGACACACACTCTGTCTGACCCTCGTATTTATAGTCAGGTCCCACTGTCAATACCACAGCGCCAGGGTTAATAGGGCACAGACTATTGTGAGGCCAACCAGCCGGCGTGAGCGCTCGTGGTCCATAGCCCGAGCATCAAGGATGGCTGTCATAGTCCAGTAGTGGGGAGTGATGGCACACCTCTCCATCGAGTGCACTCTGTCGAGGACCGCTTCTGTGAACTCGTTCAGGATCTGGCGTCGCCCCTCGTTGTCGTGGCCATCTGCAAACATGGACCGGACCACTGCTCGCTAACCCGTGAGTGAATTCACCACGGTGGCATGCTGTAAAATGCGATTCGCATAGGGCTGGATCTCCGTCATGGCTCTGCAACCGTAGAAATGAAGGTGTAGGATCGAGAGAGACGTGTTTTATAGACCAGGTCACACACGCGCGCCTAGACGTCGGGTGTAGTCCGTGATACGTACTATTCTGATGGGTTAGTCCAAAAAAGAGAACAACACCAACACAGATTACAGATCAAGGATGACTGTCATAGTCCAGTAGTGGTGAGTGATGGCACACCTCTCCATCGAGTGCACTCTGTCGAGGACCGCTTCTGTGAACTCGTTCAGGATCTGGCGTCGCCCCTCGTTGTCGTGGCCATCTGCAAACATGGACCGGACCACTGCTCGCTAACCCGTGAGTGAATTCACCACGGTGGCATGCTGTAAAATGCGAGTCGCATAGGGCTGGATCTCCGTCATGGCTCTGCAACCGTAGAAATGAAGGTGTAGGATCGAGAGAGACGTGTTTTATAGACCAGGTCACACACGCGCGCCTAGACGTCGGGTGTAGTCCGTGATACGTACTATTCTGATGGTCTTTTATTATGCGTGAACATCATAGGAATGCATGTACTGACCTGTCTGTGGGGGTTTTCCACAATGGCCTTCACCTTCGTGTCTTTTCGGGTACGTCCGTGTCTTTTCGGTAAAGCCCGTGTCTTTTCGGTAAAGTCCGTGTCTTTTCGGTAAAGTCCGTGTCTTTTCGGATCGGTGACGTGCGTGTCTATCATCCCGGCACTTCGCGTCTGCGCCTGCATTGGGGTATGTATGAGGGTCATCATGCGCGTGCGCGCAATGCGGCTCAGTCGTACACCAGTACACCAGTCTTGATCCTCGACTTGGGGTAGAGTGTGCTAAAAATAGATTACCAGCTAGCGTGCTATAAAAGGGAAGCGGCCTTGCCGTTTCATCAGATACTCTGTCAACCACCAAGATGTTCACTTGCACAACTTGCCAGAAACAGTTTACTCGTCTAGATAATTTACGACGCCACGAGGCCTCCACCCACAACGATGCACGGTATACTTGTATAACCTGCGCACGGTCATTTAATCGGGAGGATCAGTTAATGCGCCACGAACGTTCAATTCATGGGCCACCCAAGCGTCCATGCGACGATTGTGGTCAACTCTTCAAACGACGCAGTCAGTTGCTGCGACACCAACGGATGATTCATGCCCCGGTACAGAGTCATACGCCTGACAACATCGAACATTTTCTGGGCGATTCCACCAAGATGTTCACTTGCACAACTTGTCAGAGGCAGTTTACTCGTCTAGATAATTGACGACGCCACGAGGCCTCCACCCACAACGATGCACGGTATACTTGTATAACCTGCGCAGGGTCATTTAATCGGGAGGATCAGTTACTGCGCCACGAACGTTCAATTCATGGGCGACGCAAGCGTCCATGCGAGGATTGTGGTCAACTTTTCAAACGACGCAGTCAGTTAAAACGGCATCAGCGTTTGATTCATGGTCCGTCTCTACGGTTTGAGCGACAACTTCCTACTGAAGAGGAGCCGCGGAAGGTCAGACCCAGTGAAGATAAGCCCGGGGAGATGAACGCCAATGGTGATGCGATGAAGGAGAGCCCGCCTATACCCACAGTTCAGAAGAGCCTGGATATCCAGCCGGACCCCAGCGTTACGGTTTCGAGTCATACGCCTGACAACATCGAACATTTTCTGGGCGATCTCTTACAGGACAACCATCCAGTGAGTAACATCGATCGGCGCCATTGGTTCATGACATGGCACTGTTTCCACCCTCATGGCCCTATTCAAGATATTTACAATTTTCCACTGACCAACCGCACCCGTCTACGCAGCTACGTAGAAGCCATCTTCAAAGATCAAACTACGGCCTTCAAATTGAATGTCGCTTTCGGGTACATCTTACGTCACAAAAAGACGGGCCAGTTACGGTATTATTATCCCGGCAATAATATCTATGTGTCTGACCAGCCGTTCACCATCATTAACCGGAGGTCACTAGAGACGATGCTGGAGATACTGGACACCGTGGATGCCTTGAGATGGGCACATCGTCAACGCCCCAACATACAATGGGTGGTAGAGAGGGTAACCAATATCACGTTTTTCCTGACCAAGCTGACCGACCACCGCCATCGGTTGAATGCGTCACCCGCGCACTGATGAATACCATAACATGCCGCACATACTCTCTATGTCTACATGCTGATCGTTGAATTGAGCTCAGTAAACCCTTGTACCTAATGTGACGGTGCGTTAAATAATAAAACATGATGTTTGATATTTCAATTTGTTTTGCTGTGAACATACTAAACATACCCAGGGCAGTTCCCCCAGCCTGGGTATGATGTAACATTGGGGATAATAAAATATATAAACATTGCTGAACTTGTTGTTATTCACGACAACCGCTATCCGATTGTATAATACAGAATAAATAATGTATATGCCCATCGCGCGCGCACTGCCGGTGATGACGCGCGTGCGCGCGCTGCGGCCGGAGAACCCGCGCGCGCGCGCACGCTGGAGCGGGCCGCGCCGGGAAAAAACCCGGAGGTTGAACATACGGACGTGTAAGGGGAAAAATTGGAACTCTTCTATGTTTGGAGGTAGTTTCAGTGAAAACCCGGAAGTGACGTCACAATCCCCACGTGACCTGCGCAGCAGAATGGATACGACACCCTAGTGTAACTCCCTCACCTAGGCTTCACATGGATACCTCACTCGATCCCATCGACCCACTAGTGTCTCACCTACACCCCAACACGTCTATTTCTATACTACGGCCAGACTGCGCATGCGCAGAATGCCGATATTTCAACCCCACACCCAGCCCATCAGATGCCCCTTCACGAATGCTTCACTTTGATACCTCACTCGACCCCATTGGATCATTAGTGGCTCCCCTAGCTCCAAAACGTCTAGCGGGACCCATACAGGGTCCAGTTTTCGACACTAGGTGACCACATCCCGACAAAATGGCCAGTTTTCGACACCGGATGTGCCGCCATCTTGAACATACGTGCCGCCATCTTGGATATGTCCCATAATGCACCGGGTCAAAATACTCGCTTCTGATTGGACGAGAGCTCTGGACGGATTTGAAATACTCGCTTCTGATTGGACGAGAGCTCCGCATTGCGTCTGCGCATGCGCAGAATGATATTCCTACCGCACACCCAACCCATCAGATGCCCCTTCACGAATGCTTCACTTTGATACCTCACTCGACCCCATTGGACCATTAGGGGCTCCCCTAGCTCCAAAACGTCTATTTCCATACCCTTGGGCCACCGCGCATGCGCAGAATGCCGATATTTCAACCCCACACCCAGCCCATCAGATGCCCCTTCACGAATGCTTCACTTTGATACCTCACTCGACCCCCATTGGACCATTAGGGGCTCCCCTAGCTCCAAAACGGCTATTTTCATAACCTTGGGCCACCGCGCATGCGCAGAATGCCGATATTTCAACCCCACACCCAGCCCATCAGATGCCCCTTCACGAATGCTTCACTTTGATACCTCACTCGACCCCATTGGACCATTAGTGGCTCCCCTAGCTCCAAAACGTCTATTTTCATACCCTTGGGCCACCGCGCATGCGCAGAATGCCGATAGTTCAACCCCACACCCAGCCCATCAGATGCCCCCTCACATAGGCTTCACTTTGATACCTCACTCGACCCCATTGGACCATTAGTGGCTCCCCTATTCCCAAAACGTCTATTTCCATACCCTTGGGCCACCGCGCATGCGCAGAATGCCGATATTTCAACCCCACACCCAGCCCATTAGATGCCCCTTCACGAATGCTTCACTTTGATACCTCACTCGACCCCATCGGACCATTTTATCTAGGGATTACTTTTTCTCCGCCGAAGCTTTTTTCCGAGACCGAATCACCGCCAAAACCGCTGCCAGACCGCATCACCGCGGATGAATACATTCTGAATACATTCCCTCCAACAATTGGAACTCTCCTGTGTTGGAGGTAGCTTTTGGTGATTCTGCCGGAACTATAGTGCACTTGACCTCTCCTCCTCAAATCCTCCCCAAATGACCTCTACATCCGGGTGAAAGTTGGCTTTAAATCACCTATATATATTACTCAGGTTGATCAACACTTTGATCGGGAGCGCTGGGAGACGACACCGTTTTTTATGTTTTTTTTTGTTGTTTTTGTTTTTCTTCATGACCACAGGTCCTGGTGTTTGTACGCAGATCGATGTATTCGTGTGTATGGGATGGCTCTGCAAAGATTTCTCCTAACAAATCCAATGAATGCATAATATAAATAGACCTAACCATGATATGAAGGAAGATCAACTTGTTCGACTGCACCAAATGTTTTAAGAGTTCGCGTTATCTTGGTTGTGACAAGAAGAAATGTGTAGGGAAGTTGGTCGGAACTGACACTAGATCGGAACTGGCGACGTGACTGTATTTAAACATTTGCTCGTTCATTTCCATAATAAAGAAAACCTGGATCGTTAATTTGAATGAAGCGACAAATTTCTCGTTCCCTTCAAAATTTCGCTAGAAATTAATTGGAGATTATTGCTTTGGTCGACGAAAAGCCTTATTTTAATATATTTGGGAAACAACGTTACATTGAATGTCAAAATGCTCTGAATGCTCACATTGTGTAAATTGCTGTATCGCAATGGCTCGTCTTCAAAACAGTGGGCGCGGGTTTTACCATACTACATTCATATACCCAGCTAACAGTAATGTCCTGTCCACATCTAGATCTCATTTCAATATAATTTGACCATTCTTCCGACGAAACTGTTCAGATAAACATAGCATGTCAAGAATGGTTCGAGAGAATATAGAGTACTATCAGGTTTCGGGTTTTCGTTTCAAAAAAGAAGATAAGATAGACTGAATTTCATATTTAGAATAAACGTGTATGTCCCTATTGTACAGGTAACTTCGCATCTTCGCGCTTCGCATCTTCGCATCGTAACTTCGCATCTTCGCGCTTCGCATCTTCGCATCGTAACTTCGCATCTTCGCATCGTATCTTCGCATCTTCGCGCTTCGCATCTTCGCATCGTATCTTCACATCTTCGCATCTTCGCATCGTAACTTCGCATCTTCGCGCTTCGCATCTTCGCATCGTAACTTCGCATCTTCGCGTTTCACATCTTCGCATCGTAACTTCGCGTCTTCGCATCTTCGCATCGTAACTTCGCGCTTCGCATCGTATCTTCGCATCTCCGCATCGTACCTTCGCGCATCGCATCGCAACTTCGCATCTTCGCCTTTTGGATTTCATGTTCCGACTTCTCTCATTCATATTCATTCAATATCATACTGGCCATAAGGATAACTGTGATAATTTGTATCTCACTCAGATGTCCATGTGGGCAACTTGAATGACATGCCTGCACGGTACCTGGCACCGACTTAAGCGGTATTAGATTCAAATATATTTAGAAAAGATATCAAGTCATCTGATGGAAATTGATTGACTATGTGACCGTTATATAGAAGTAACGGCCCAAACCGGGAAAATATTATTGGAGTACAGTTTTCAGAGATAAAATCTGTGTGACCCAACGCTGACAAAGCGCTTTATTATTCACCATGTTAACCACAAGTGGTAATGGGGTCACTGAAATTAATAGTATTGTCACTATGGCAAAATTTACATTGATGAGTTTATTCATGAGGGTTACGCCAAAGGTCTCATGACATGAGCAGTCTCAGATTCCGTCATCAAGAGAGGGGTGTCAGTTGTATTAAGTGGGTGGGGAGAGAAGAGGGGCAACAAGGCCAGCGTTGACATAGGTGAACTTGTAGATTGCTCAGCCCATCCACGAGGGCTACGTCACAGGTCCCATCATCAAGAGAGGGATGAGTATCATCAGGGCCAGTGTTGACATATGTGAAATGTACACGGGCCAACGCCACACGGTGAATGTTTTTTTAGAAATCAAGATACACACATTCTAATATAGTTTGCTCAAGCCAAACGAGCTTATATTTAATGAAGTCCTGTTTCTCTTATCGGTCAGTGCAAGGTTTGCTTCATAGCCGGAAACTGAACTGCCAACCTCCTTCACCAAGAAATTGTTCACTGATAAGATAGCGCGAATTTCGGCGTCTATAACCAAATACCGAATCGAAATAACAGCATTATAACCAAATTAAAAACAATCCGAGTACAAATAAACATAGGCTAGTTTGATGCAAGGGAGTATTTCAATCAAAAATATTATGAAAATACCTTTCAATATATCATGTTCATCAGGGTTGACTCAACAAGCCTTATAGCTGTATTCAACACGTTCTTGGTTGACTTAAACTCATGTACATGCGCTGTCAAAATTGCAGTGGTCTATGTCGAACAACAAAATCTTTAAATGTGAGTAGAGTGCGAGAATAAGTCAGTTTGTTGTAAGAGAACTCTGAACCAATCAGGTAATAAGATGTCAGAAAATCGCATCATGGCTAAATACAGGCATTTCCTTTCACCAATAGTATTATACGGGCATTATTGCTCTATCTTGAATGACAGTAGATATTGTATCATATAAAAGTGACTAAAGGCATTCTCATCACACAACTGTTTGTGATTGTTTCTTGGATCCTGATTTTTTTTTGCACTTGGAATGAGAACGTACACGCAATTTGCCGAGCATACAATCGAGAACAACCATGGAGAATTGGCGTTGTAATATATCCGTGGTTTATTTTTTTCCTTCGTGTCCGTGTTTATTGATCACAATCGTACTGTATCAATCCAGGATCACTGACCATTTGTCGTGAGTATAGGCGTCAGACCCGGAATTCAATATTCGGTCGTTGTCTGCAAGATCATTTCTGTATCATTAATCGAAAGACCTTTTTACGGATCTGAGTGTGAACATTGATCACAGATGACAGTGAAAAATCAAATGTGCGGCCTGTTGTCCAATTTCCCCCTTGGGTGACAAAACTGATGTACTGGTGTAAATCACAAGCGTTGTCAATATATCAGTGACTGACATGAAGAATGCATTTGATATTTCTCTGTCCTAAGTCAGGCTATCCATATCTGACTGTTGCTGACAGATCTTAACCTGTCTTTTGTAACTGCCACGTGGCCATGAAACAGACGGAGAAATCTATCTTCACCGGATGCAACCGGGTGTGCGTTTTCTATCTTGACTGGCAACAGAGTTATCAGTCACAAAATAACGCCAACTTCGATTTTTTACATTGTCATAATAAGATAAACAGAGTCGATGTTCATATACCTATAAACCTAAGATACACATGATCATTGGACAACGTATTGGCACAGACCACGTTTGTTGCTGTATGTTGTAATAACTCAGTCTCACTTCTTTCATTGTAAACCATATAAATTTGCGTTATTGTAAAAAAATATTCTATCTGAATTCGTTTTTCGGTATGTAAGTGTAGACAAACACATTGAAAAACAGTATAAAATATTAAAACTTTTACACAGTGATTTGTTTCATCGCATGCATAACAAAATGAAGCTAAAATTCAAATAAAGACTACCTTGAGGCAAATATGCATCACGAAGGTGAACACACGCACTGTTCATTAATGTTCCCTTTCATCCTCTCACATTCAGCCCACTCCACTCCCCCATGAAGTTTAACATTTAAGGTTGTCCTCATAATATACAATAACGAGTTTTAAGACATACCGGTAGCATTTCATAAGTTATCTGCTCAAAAACCGTTTCTGCGAATTGAAGACAAAATCATGAACAGTGTTTGAACGTAATGGTGATACCAATGTCAACTTGCATATAATCGATCTGAAACTGCTGATATTCTAGAACGAGAGGGTCTAGAAATGTTATTCAGCATGTGTTCTTGATTATTTATTTAGGAAATCCATAAACACTTTATCTGATGAAACTGGGAAAAGATGTAAATAAAACAAGATAAATTTTGCGCGGTGACACAAGACTGCAGCCATTAACAGAAACTTGTTTATAGCATGATAGTATACAACTTGTAAGACGTCGATTCTTGACCACCATATAAATGCATAAATATTCGACTTTTCATTTACCAATTTTATATAAATCTGTGTGCATGCTTGATATTGTGATGTGTTTTGACAAAACTATTTCCGAAATACTATTCCATGACCCTTTAGGTCGGTTATTGCAAACACAACTATTTTTGAGAATCAGTTATGTAAGTTCAAAGTTACAGGATAACATAGAAACTGCTTATGTAAGGGTAATGAGTTAACCTTCGTTAACCTTGGTTTTGACGACTGAATTTATGTAATGCGACAGTTTTGTGATTTGCTAGTCATAATTGTACCGAATTTGTAACGACATTTATGTCGGGTTAAATTGACATTGTAACGTCTAGTATTGTATATAACGGAACGAACGGCACATACAGGCAGGCTAAAATCATCAGGTCTCACAGAGGCTCATGTCTCCGATAATAGTTATTGCTATCTCCAGTTCCGAAAATGACTGTTTACAGAATGGTCTGATGTTGATGAAGTTGTGCTAGTCTGCCTGCCAAATGATGCCGGTCATTCCTAAGTTAGGTGGAATGAATTTACAATAAATCGGCTTAATATTCAACAGACGTTTTCGTTGTATCCTCTCTCATTTAAAGAGGTTGTGAAGACTTCGAGAAATCTCTGAAGCCAGACCTTGGAAACTAGTATTGTATAGGTTTTATGAAGACCATCCCTGTGTCTGAGACGACTATGCGTTACAACATCTTAAAGATCACGCGCACAAGCCCTGTCGTCTTAAAGACCTCAAATTTTATAATGGCGAGCTTGCCAGGATAAAGACAATTTTCTTGAGAAAACAGATTTAGACGATCGACCGAGGACATTGAGAGTACTAATTTTTGGACAAAATGGCTGAGCCAATAAAAGTGCAGGAGCTCCAGGCCATTGCTCAAGGCATCACGAAACTTGTGGACAATTCGCGAACTGATATTGAGGCCAAGGACAACCGTCAATTACAAAGAGAACAGGTAAGGGACCACATTTCTTCTATTCAAAAGTGTGATGGATTGTCTCCCGGCGAGGTGAGAGAATGGCTGGATGATTGCACCGTGGCACTTCAGGCCTTACAAGGCGTTAGGGGGGGGGGGGGGCGGCGCAAATAGCGGCATGGGCATCTCTCGGATCACTTCATAGGGAGATTGAACACTTTCTCAGTGACAAAAATAGAGAAACTACAACGTGGGGCGACATACGTGCTCCCGTGACCACTCAGTTTGTGTCCGCACGTGAAGATGAGCGGTTAAATGGTGAACTCGACACTATTGTATAGAAACCCAGCGAAGCAATCGGTGCTTTTAACCGTCGGTTTAAGGGACTTGCCAGACGAGCTTACCCTACTGTATCGGATGATGCTAAACGGTTAATGTTACGAGCATACGTCCGCTCCCTTTTCGATAAAACACTGGCGAGAAAAATCGTCATGACAAGACATGCTACAAGTTTGGACGAGGCCATGAAGTACGTCGAGGAACAGATGGCCAGTTAGCGACCATGAATGTGACTACGGAACACGAACCTATGGAAGTCGGGTCGTCACAAAATACTGAAAATGAGGTACAAGGCGCTAGCAACCGCGCACGTCAAGACGAGAGTGTACAGAGTCGTGCAATCGCGGCAGAGTTTCGGCGGTTGCGGGATGTAGTCACCTGGCAGATAAATGCACCGCCCCATCATCCACAGAGCGTGCAGGCGCGTGGACAATTCCATCAGCGCTGGGGAATTGCTAACCAGGCACAACGTCAGCGGGTTCAAGGTGTGCAAATGAATAGGCGTGAATGTCATCAGTGCGAAAATATGCCGGTGTGTTTCCGGTGCGGTCAGCCAAATCACAGTCAGGCCAACTGTACCACCTACTTACCAGGAAGACCACGTGCTGTTCGCGGGCGCAGAAATCTCCACGTGCACGTGGCCCATAACTATCCCCAGAGACAAGTAAACTTTCGGAACGATTTTATTCAGAATCAATCGAGAAACGGATGGGGGCCGAGGCTGCCAATGTCACGGGCAGGTTCTCGGCCCAGTTAAATCTACAAGGCAGAACAGTGACGGCTCTTGTTGATACAGGCGCATGTACAACTTTATTAAGAAATGATGTGTGGCAAAGATTGTCAGCACGTGGCCCTTTGCGAAAAGCTGGTACTATATACGCCATTAATGAGACGCCATTGAAGATTCTTGGGCAGACTGAGGTGAAGTTTGAAGATGCCAGTCCGGTTCCAGTTACTGTCGTACCAGAGATGCTGCATCAGTGTGTCTTAGGTTCCGACGCCCTCGGTCTTGGGTGTGCGCGTCTTGATTATGAAACAGCCAGAATGCGATGGTTTGACAAAACTATAAATTCGAAACAGTGCGATTTGGCATGGGGGTTGGATCCTCCACGGTTAAAGAGACTACGGGTCATAAGTCAGTTGACTGTGTACTTGAGAAATACCATGACCTCTTTGACACTGCCAAGAAACCTGGAGCAGGAAGACACCCCCAGCTCGAGTGTACTACACCAACCGGCGATCATCCACCAATCAAACAGCGGGCCTATAGGCTGCCACTGAAGAAACAACATATTGTCAAGGAACAGATTCAAGAGATGTTGGATGCAGGTGTGATACGACCCTCGACCTCACCCTGGGCTTCACCGATCACCCTGGTACCCAGGAAAGACGGTAACATAAGATTTTGCATTGACTATCGTAGGCTGAACTCTATTGTACGTAAAGATAGCCATCCTTTACCATTGATTTCTGACATCTTTGATTCTCTTAGTGGTAATAGCATTTTCTCAACTCTTGACCTCAAGAGTGGTTATTGGCAAATAACCATGGCTGAAAAAGATATGGAAAAAACGGCCTTTATTTGTTCAGAGGGTCTGTGGGAATGGTCGGTCATGCCGTTCGGGTTCTGTAATTCGGGGGCGGTGTTCCAGAGGGCGATGAATGACGTTTCCAGAGATTATGTGGGCAAATTTGTGTTTGTTTAAGTAGAGGACATTGTGATCTACTCATCAGATGCACAACAGCATGCCTACCATCTGGAGCTTGTGTTCAAACGCCTTCGGGAATACAACCTCCAGCTTAAGCGCAAAAGTGTTTCTTTGCGGCCGAGTCAGTCGACCTTCTGGGCTACCATATATCAGCCAATAGTATTTCGCCACAAAGTCAAAAGATAGAGGTTATACGTAGTATGTCACCGCCCACCTCAGTGAGTGAGGTTAGATCCTTGCTCGGCATGACTGGTTATTATCGGTCGTGTGTACCACAGTATGCATCTATAGTAGGCCCACTCTTGACATTGACACGGGAAAATGCACGTTTTTATTGGGGACCTGACCAACAGACAGCCTTTGACAGACTGAATATATATTGTATATAAATATATACAAATATATTGTGTTATGACATAGTTCTAGCTTATCCTGACCTACAAAGACCATACAGGCTATACACAGATGCGTCTAGCTACGCAGTAGGTACTATGTTGGTCCAAGAGGGTGACGATGGTGTAGAAAGGGTTATTCAGTATGTATCCTCAACATTGAAGGATGGTCAGTTGCAGTGGCCAGTCATAGAAAAGGAAGCCTATGCGGTTGTGTACGCTTTGCAAAAACTGCGGCCATATTTGTATGGGGCTGAATTTGTAGTTTATACCGACCACGAACCCTTGAAGAGTCCTTTTGTAGGTGAGGTCAAGAATACAAAAGTCCAGAGATGGGCTGTACTTATTGCTGAGTATGGATGCAAAATAGAGTACATTAAAGGTGCCAAAAACATCAGGGCAGACATGCTTTCACGCCTCCGGCGCCCCCCGGAAGTGGCGACCTTTGACACTGGTGATTACATTATTCCAGAGTCAGATGATGAGGTACTACCTTACGTGACTCTTGATGCACATGACACCGACGTAGCTGAATTACGTCAACAGCAGCAGAATGAGTATGGAGACTTTCTAAGGAATGTACCCGACGATTATGCAATACATAATGGGGTACTGTATTCTACTAAACGCCCATCTCCATTAGAAGCAGAATATCCCATAGTAATCTTGCCCTCAGCTTTCAGGCAGCGTGTACTGAAACAGACTCATGAGCGCACTGGCCACCAAGGGTTACACAAGACGCTATGTCTAATTCGAGATAGTTTTGTGTGGCGTGGCATGCGTAGAGATATCGCTTCATTCATTGACACCTGTCCGAGGTGTCAAGTTAATAGACGGGTTCGGACTCGTCCACGGTATACCGAATTGCCGCTTGCGCAATACCCTGGGCAGATAGTAGGCATGGATTTGATAGGCCCAATTACTCGTTCCCCTGCAGAAAATGTGTACATTTTGGTCATTATTGACCACCACACTGCATGGGCTGAGGCGTATGCTATTCCAGCAAAAACTTCTGAATGTGTTGAGGGAAAATTCTCTTTGATGAGTACTGTACACGCCATGGTATACCTGAGATAGTGATCACCGACTTGGGTAGAGAGTTCAATGCTGGCTCACTTCGGAGAAAGTTTAAAGCAGTTGGTATTGAGCACCGTAGAACCACGCCATACCATCCTCAGACCAATGGCAACACAGAAAGATTCAACCAGACCTTTAAGAATATAATCCAGACGTTCGGAGTCTGAGATGCCAGCCGCACTCATGGCGTACCGTAATACTGTACACGGCCGGTTATACGCCATTTTTTCTGACCTATGGCCGTCGTGCACGGCTTCCGTTTTCGCTTCCTGTTGATGCATCTCAAGATTTAGATGACAGGCTTACAATATTAGGTAATGTCTTACAACGTGCCAAAGTGGCAACGGAAAAGTCACGACGATATCACCGTCCTCAAATAAACAGACGAGCTATCGCAAGTGAGTTCAAGATAGGTGATTCTGTAGTTGTAAAAGCCGAAGAGCGGATTAAGCTTACATCTCATTGTGACCCCCAGTATGAGATAACCCGGATAAATGGCCCGGTTGCACATATCCGTCACTCTCGTTCAGGGAAGCGAAAAGTGGTGAATATCAGTAAGTTGCGCGTCGTTGACCCCCAAATCGTTCGGGATGGGGTGGATCCTCGACCCATACGCAATCCTGCTATCGGAACTCAGCGTAGTCTGATTCAAGCCGAAGAACGGCATGACAGTCACCCGGCTTCCCCCTCCGTTAATCCGCCCCCACGGGGATTATTACCTTTGATTGACGGCTCCCCTCAGCCTGTGGCTTGTCATGGTGACGATGTCCTTCATGATGACACAACTCAGATGGGTGGCACCCCAGATATGTACGAGCCAATGGATGACCAGATAGGAGAGGATCCTAGCGAGGGTCCTGAGCTAATGAATGAAGGGATAGAGGATAATGAATCTGATGGGTCGGATCTAACAGACGACTCTCTGCCAACCACTCACCGTTACTTTCTGCGCAAGAGCAAACCACGTTCGCCCATCCCCGGTGCTAACTATAATAAGAAACGCCGTACGTACACGTTTCGCTTTCAATCATTATAGAGTCAGGATGTGGATCTGGTTGATCATCCTATTTGGCGCGATATGCGCAGAACCGCGTATAGCAAGCCTTTCATATGGTGTGCTGATATAGTTAGTTGGTTCTATCGCTTAAGGCATATTCGCCGAACAATTCAGTTGAATTCGTTGATACTGAAGATAGACAACGGAGAGGATTATTGGATTTCGTAGGCGAAGGGACCGCCTTTGCCTTTGGACTCGCCACGTCACATGAGGTCGATGACTTGCGCCGAATAATTCAATCAGCACGAGCAGAAACGAAATCAATTGTTCATTATTCTAATGAACTAGCCTCACATGTCAACAAAGCCTATGATGAAATAGGGCTCAATCGTGATCAACTAAACAGACTGTCGGCCACTGTTGCTAATATTACTCAATATATTGATATTCTGGTTGATGAAGACAATGACGCTCGGACTGAACGGCTCATATTGTTACTACGTTTTGGACATGTCGTTGACGCGCTAGAGTTGACCTTGCAGTCTTTTGCGGAAGCTCAGTTGCACTACCGACACCAAGTGGCTTCTTTGGAGTTAGGCCGTTTAACGGAGGGTTTGTTTCCGCCCTCTCAACTTCGGGCGTTGCGACGGCTCCTACCAGTAGGTGTTCGTCTCGTTTTTCGGTACAAATGGTATTACCGCAATGTATTGGTACGTCCAGTTTGGAACAAAGAAACGCTGTCCTACGCGGCCACTCTTCCATTAATTCACGATGGCGCTTACATTGAATATGGTTTGCAGTCCTGGGCTATGCCATTAGAAGAGCCTGGTCAGTAGTCAGTATGTCGGCACCTCTTCCCACTTCCCTTATATGTGTTGTAATTTTTACCTGTATATGGCGAGATTCTGCTGGTGGACGTTTCGTCCCCGAGGCCCGCCCCCTGTACAGACCTTTTTGGTCTTTGATATATGTTGGCATTTGTGGGAAGTTGATGCTGGGTCGACATCGGGCCTCACAGACTAGTCTTTTGTGTTAAATGCCGTCATTTACATCTGACGACGATACAGCTCACCAATCTTCAATATACGAGTTGTCACAGCGAAACAGCTCACCAATTACCAGTATACGAGTTGTCAGAGCATTTCCATCATAGCTCTCTAGATTTGTATCTAATACCGCTTATGCCGGTGCTAGGGGCCGTGTGGTCATATCATCCAAGTTGCCACATGAACAGGTACAATAAAAGCGTACCTGAGATACAACACATATCACGAATCGCTAGATTCTTGGTATGTGCTTTAGAATAGGTTAACCAGAAGACTATTCTGTGAAGTCATGTGACGCAGTCAGTATGTCGGCACCTCTTCCCACTTCCCTTATATGTGTTGTAATTATGTACAAATTGTCTTTACGGCGGGGCATATTGGACTGGACACAGAGACTGGGTGGTATTTCGTCCCGACCCGGTGTGTGGGTCGTTCTCCTCGAGTATGCTATGGTGGTGCGCAGATGCAACAAGAACATATTCCCTGTATTATGTGTGTTAACGAATAGTTCCAATAACGCTTGTATGGTGCGATTATTGCAAATTAATGATTCTTCGAGCAAGTTGTTTGAGCTCTCTACTAGCAAATTTGTGTTGCAAACTTTTGGTGAAGATGTGTCCGTGCATTGTGCCGCACGGCCCGCTAAAGTTCATTCATTAATTTACGGTGTTTACCTGCTCCATCCCGGTAAGTGTGTTTTCACTGGCGTGGGCTGGAAAGTAGAATCTGCTACCCTCTATTCGAAAGAATTCTCGTTTCTTGCAGATAGGATTCAGATGCCTAACCTCGCTATTCCCAAACTCTTAAATGTCACCAGAATTATTGCCCGGTTGAATGTCACATCTTGGCAGGCATTAAGTAAGATAATACATGTTCCCTTACAACCGTTAGCTGACCTTGACGATATGATAATTGACGTGTCGGTGAATGACTTTTGACATATATTTCCTTTGCTATGGTTTTGCTGGGTACACTTGTCGCGCTTTTGTATATCTTTTGTACACATTAGAACCTGTATAAACGTTGTTCTCAATTTTGTACGCAGACCTTCATTGTACGTCGTCCTGTTCCTCCCGATGACATTGTAATGCATGACCTGCCACTAGACAGTCATCCGGAGACTGCTCCACGTGACTATGTTTTTCCAACTTTGTATCCTCCTTTGTAATGTTTTTCTTTCTCTTTCTTTTGTCACTCTTGCCAGTGGGTGTGCGTTTTGGTGTATTAGTGACTGTTGAACTGATCATTCATGCAGTTTCTAGCACCATTTCTTGTCTTCTCATTATTGTATTTTTCTTTTGCTTATTTCTTGTTTCAATGTTCTGACATTACCTTGCATGTAGGTTGGAGTTTTGACATTTTGATACAGATACATGTTATTTGTTTTGATTTTCATGAACATGTATTGTGTTGATAACCTATTTTAGATTTGAAGCTAATGGAGGAAGTTTTCAGCAATTGTTTCGCTATTGTGTTATGTTTTGAGCACATTGTTTTGACATGTCCACACTTGTCAGTGACTGGCACGTGTCTCACATACCTAGAGTACTTTCATTGAGAAATGATAGTAAATATGGCCTTATGACCTCACTCCATGAACATGGACTACGGTAATTGAATAAATTGTTTCTGATAACGACCTTGGCTATTGATAATGGACTATTCTTTCACGTTTGCTATTATTCTTGCTGCCTTACGCATTTTGTGTCTATACTTTGAGATGAATAAACGATCTTCGTTCGTATTTTTCATCTTTCATTGTTGGACGATATGTAAGATGTCGATTCTTGACCACCATATCAATGCATAAATATTCGACTTTTCATTTACTAATTTTATATAAATCTGTGTGCATGCTTGATATTGTGATGTGTTTTGACAAAACTATTTCCGAAATACTATTCCATGACCCTTTAGGTCGGCTATTGCAAACACAACTATTTGTGAGAATCAGTTATGTAAGTTCAAATTTACAGGATAACATAGAAACTGCTTATGTAAGGGTAATGAGTTAACCTTCGTTAACCTTGGTTTTGACGACTGAATTTATGTAATGGGACAGGTTTGTAATTTGCTAGTCATAATTGTACCGAATTTGTAAGGACATTTATGTCGGGTTAAATTGACATTGTAACGTCTAGTATTGTATATAACGGAACGAACGGCACATACAGGCAGGCTAAAATCATCAGGTCTCACAGAGGCTATTGCTATCTCCAGTTCCGAAATGACTGTTTACAGAATGGTCTGATGTTGATGAAGTTGTGCTAGTCTGCCTGCCAAATGATGCCGGTCATTCCTAAGTTAGGTGGAATGAATTTACAATAAATCGGCTTAATATTCAACAGACGTTTTCGTTGTATCCTCTCTCATTTAAAGAGGTTGTCAAGACTTCGAGAAATCTCAGAAGCCGGACCTTGGAAACTATTATTGTATAGGTTTTATGAAGACCATCCCTGTGTCTGAGACGTCTATGCGTTACAACATCTTAAAGATCACGCGCACAAGCCCTGTCGTCTTAAAGGCCTCAAATTTCATAAACTGTGCTAGATATTTCTCTAATGGAAACATTCTTAAGGATAGCTGTCCCCCCAGAGGCAGTTTTTGCACCCCCGTAATAGTTTGTCTTCTGTATCAATAAATTATACAAGATAACCGTAGTAAACTATATATTTTATGAAAGCGTACATCGTAGGGATTCCAACGATGTGATTTGCATAACCGACGCTGCTACTGTGTAGAAAATATTCCAATTTAAAAAATTCAAATGAAAACAATAGCGTCTATTTTTCAATTAAAATTTCATGAACACTGTTGATCTTGTTTCAACTTTGATGGTATACCTTGATAGGAGACAACTCGAACTAGTAAACTCTATCTCATTTTTTAAATTTTTTTGCCTGGTTTTGTTTTTACAGTATTTTATTAAAATAAATTGATTTTTTTTTTAGTATTTTACGGTCATTTGTCTTAAAAGTTGAATAATTAAAAAACTAAACCGAACCTACAAAAAGTGAGATAGAGTTTACTAGGTCACCTTATAAGTAACAAGCATGCCAAATTTCAAAAGCGTAGCATGGATACTTTTTGAGAAATAAACGTTTAAATCTCGGATTCTGTAAAAAAGTGAAAGGCTAGAAATCGGGCAAAATGTGTGCAGCTATACATCTGATGAACTAATCCTAATTTTTGGCTTGAATTCTATTGTCAAATACATTTTAAATCTGTCTTATGGGAAGTGAGTGAGTGAGTGAATAGGGTTTAACGTCGCTTTCAACATTTTTTCAGCTATATCACGACGGGTAAGGGAAGGGAGGGGAGGGGGAGGGGGAGGGGCAGGGGTACCTACTTGTAACAGAGCAGATCTAATGCTGCCATTTTATAGTGCTGTCCTACTGAAATATCATGCCGTAGGCAGACATGACACCCCCACCCAGTCACATTATACTGACACCGAGCGAACCAGTCCTTGTTTTATCCTCTTAATGCTGAGCGTAAGCGAGGGAGCAACAAGTTCCATTTAGGTATGACCCGGCCTGGGATCGAACCCAGTACCTACCGCTTACGAGGCCGACGCTCTAACCATTAGACCACCGCAGTGCGGTCTGTCTTATGGGACCTACTTGAATTCCTGTTTATTTTGGATAACTATTACACTAAGTTTATTCATCAAGGCAGTTTAAAATCCGATTTAAAAAAAACTTGATAAAACTTGTTCAGCTGAGAAATGTTCACACCTGTGCTGATCACTTCACGGTGGGTGTCTGAGCGTATAATTAGAAACAAAAATACGTATGTTTAAATGGTTTTGATGAGAAGGGGATAGATTAATGTAAATGAGTAGGACTTCTAGATAATTAGCTTACCAAAATACTGCGGAAATGAGTTTTGGAAAGGAAAATTTAACAGTAGCCCAGCCCATGCAAACTGCTGTTCAATTCTAACGACAGACTATTGTGGTGGCCAGTTCCTGCGAGTCCATTAACAAATTAATATACAATACACACTCAGGCAGTCCCAGTGGGACCTGCATATGGCGTATACATATCTCGCTTAGGTGGCTCTATACAGTAATATCTTGAGAGACTGCTGTGAAAAGGCCTACATTTGGCGTCTTTCTCAGAGGAGGCCATAAACACAGAGCCTATTCATAATTCATATATCAAAATAATTCTATGTATCTCAGAAATATTTTGAGGTCAAAAGATTTGAGTGTTGAAAAAAATAATTTACTCACTGACCTGTATACAGCAACAACAACAACATTGACATGTGCACTCATTTTTCCACAAAATACATCAACTTCAGCTGACGGCTCAGGTATCCACTACGCAAATGAGATGTTTATATTCACCACGACTCTGTTAAGTAACTCCAGCAGCTTTGAAAAAAGTGGCAATTTTCTGCTCATCGCCAGCTTGATTTTGATGTGATATGTAATCTGTCAGAGTTACAAATATGGCGCTCAGATAATAGCCTCGTTCCGAAGTGCATGATGTCATCACCAATTCATCACTGAATCTCATAATTTTTATTTTAATTCATCCATTCTGATTTTCTATCAACCTTTAGGCTGAATTTATGTCATTATAATCTAAAAAAATGGCATATTCAATTTTAAATCAAGTTTTGTGGGGAATTCCAGTCTGTGACCTCTATAAACATTGGGATACTCCCTCGTTTTTTCTACGAAACAGTGTGAGCCACCCTTAGTAGCATTTGCTAGATCCTGTGTTAAATGTGACGATTTTAATCAACGTCACAAAACATTGTTACAGAAACTTATAAAACAGGGCTATTCCACCAAACGCCTCCACTCAAAGTTTCTCAAATTTGGCGATACATATCGCATGCTGATAAAAAATACGAACGTAGCGTGCAAGATCTATGGCGCTACGTTTCGTAACTTGTGTCTAATTCCGCTTAACCCGGGGCTAGGGGCCGTATGAATCCATGTACTTCAAAGTCCTCATGGTACTCATATGAACAGTCACAATCAAAGCGTGGCTGAGATACATCATTCTTTAGATGACGACTTTACAACGAATTATGGATTAAGAATACTGATCAGCGATACGGATTTGATATTTTTGGAACATCATGATGTCTTGCCGGCATCATTGACAACTGTTGACCGCTTCTCTCTTGCAGGAAACAAGCCTATGTTTATGTATACTATGATTGTCTTTTTGAATTTGGGCTAATACTGTTATATGGAATATGGAATAGGTCTTTGGATTATGGACGCGGATATTCTCTAATGGACGACGGCTGAATTATGGATGACGGACTAGACGCTTGTAATTCACGACTTACAATAGACAGTCGCGTGAAAGGTTAATCTCTTTCCAGCTGGATATCGGATCACCTGTAAGACAATCTGTTTAATTTTTCCGGTGCCTCAAAAACTAAATTTTTAATCCTAATATTGAAGCACTTCTAATTAGAATTCTGATTTCATTGTCTCACCAAATGTTAGATGAGATAGTAAATATTTGAATGAAGAAATAAAAAAATGACCAATTTTGACCCTCTAAGGGGACAGCTATCCTTAATAGATCGTGGATGATTTGATATCCTATCGGCGTTAGTGGTATTCTTCTTGGACCATTCCACGTTCATTTGGAACAAATATGATGACTTTGCAATCAGTACATATATCTTTCAAACAAAACGTAATAAAAAGTGTCGTGTACAAACCCAGATATATTAACTGTTTGAAATTCTTAAAGATTATTGATTTATGACGTCACAACTAGTTGCTTTTTGTAAGTGCTTTTTGTAAATGCTTACATGCAGTACCTCAGTATCATTATTTCTTCTTACCACAGAGGAAATGCTAGTGAATAAAGCACTGCAAATCGGGAATCTTAGAAGAACTCGCTCTAACATATGGCTTAGGAGAACTTGGAACACCTGACTTGATACTCTCCAGAAAGGCGATAAATTCACTTTTCCCTGCTTGTTCGTGGTTCTTATTATTCACCAGCACCCATTTTCATTGCGAAGGGAATTTCTGCTAATTGTTAAGCACTTGTTACGGGTATTCAATCATTCCTTTCATTTAAGCTGTACATGTCTATTGTTTCATTCACACGCCAATTGGTAACAATACACATGAACAGAAACTGTCTTTTCAAGGTTTGGTGATCTGTCAGCTAATTCGTTAATCTCTCATTTTCCTAAGGTGCAGGGTCAGCATTATATATTATATGTAAACCTATATGTAGGTTTATTGTTGTGCTGGGAAATTTAAGCTGTACGACGTCGGGCATTACAGGTTAGTTTTTCTGGGTGTTCTTGCATTTACCGGGTTAACCCCGTGTTTCTGTTTGTCACGGGTGAAGACCATGAAGAGAGATTATATTGTAAAGACCTGCAGCATATGGTATATGCCTCATCGAAGCTCAGTGTTTTATGATGCAATATACCGCTAAACTATATTGAAATCATCTAGTGTGGATACTGACGCATTTCGTTTGCTTTCTTGTGCTGTGCTGAACTGGACGGGCGAGGCTATGATCGCCTTCTGCTCACAAACCTACTATTGTTACGGCGGGGACAAAAACAAATTCAGTTGTGAAGGAATCAATGGTCGAGATAATAACATAACCAACGCCCTGTACCTCGATGTACCACAAAGCCAGACGAATGCCACCGAGACCAACAAGGACTTTTGGTGTCGTCCAGAACCAGATGCGCTCCTACACCCAGCATCAGGACGCCTTCACCTTCTACCCCAAGCGCAAAGCGGGACAATGAGTAGAACATCTACCCCTTTCCAGCATCACATACACAGGGCCCATTGAATTCACCATACGACATACCGGATTTACACATACCTGTACGTGAAAGCTAAAATCACCAATATAAGTGATAAACTTGTGAGTGCATCGACGAACACGTACCGGGCCTATATCAAAACACTGATATCATACGGGCGTGACGCTAAGTAGTCGTACTTGACAACACCGTTGTTCTACCGCGATACCCCAGGCAAGATGGAAGCGAGTCCTGATAACCTTGGATGGACAGAGATTTTGGCAGTCACGGCCGAGAGTCACTCGGTCCTGCATGCTGACTTATTCAAATACTGCCTCTTGAGCGGGGTACCCGTCAAAATACGACTGGTGCGAGCAACGCCTGTGTTTGCCTTGATGGCCCCGAATAACGACAACCAGTATAACATGGCCATCCAAGAGGCAAGTTTGTTTGTACGCAAAGTGAATCCGAGCCCAGGTGTACAGTTGGGTCACATCAAAGCCTTTGGAGAAAAACAGCCCAATACTCCATCCAACGAGTACAAACCAAACCAACGTGTTTTCCGTCCCTAAAGGTAATATGATTGCCAATCAAGAGATTTACTTAAGCGCCTGACCATTGCCCGTGTGGAGAACGTCAGTTATAATGGCGGGATCACGAAGAATCCGTTCAACCTAAATTCGTTCAACACCAATTTCGTGGCCCTGCATGTGGACGAAAAACAGGTCCCAGCACGCCCCCTGCAACCCAAGTTCGGCTCGAGCAATTACATCCAGAGCTATCCGAACCTCTTTGTAGCGACGGGTCAAGTCAACCAGAACGATGGAAATAGGGTTAGCCGAGACAATTCTGGTGAAGGGTACACATTGTTCTGTTTCGATCTCACACCCACCTTATACAACGACCATCAATTGAGTCTCGTCATGAAAGTCAACTTATGCTTTCACCATCCAGGAGATCGCACAACGCCTTGATGAATACTTTGGGGGTTTGGTACTGGCCTGGAGCGAGTAAAAAGAGATACGTCTTGCTGGAGTGCGTGATCAGATACCATACCGTGCCCTCTTTCACGTTGTACCACGTATACGGGTTCTGGATATCTATCAGATCACATTCCCAACGACCAGGTAGATGTAAGGGTTGCAGTAACTGTGATTCGTAGTGAGTTACGGTATTGTTTGGAAACACGGCTGCCGAGGTATTACTGGGTAGTGTCAGGTAAAACATGTCGACAGATCTTTCCTGCTGCTGCTTCCGGTATTAATAGATGTCCCAGCCCTTGGGCGCTTCTTCCCGGCGTCGTGGTCGTGTGGGTGACTTGCTACGTGTCACGGCTCTCGAACGGCGGGGCGTTTGGGGTGGTGTTTTAAAGTATGTGAAAGGTTTTCGTAAGGAGCGTAGCCGTTGTGGTGTTTTGGGTGGTGTTTCCGGTTCCCGCTCAGCTTCCCAGGTCCGTGGGGGTCGAGACTGTCGTTGTGACTTGCAGGGTGCGAGCCCCAGAGATTGCTGTTGTATTTTCCGCTGCATCCAGGTCCAGCGCTAGGGCTTCCCCATCAATTCTTTTGGTACATGCATGTCTTTCAAGCCTTGGGCAAATATCTCACAGCGTTGACGCATTAAGTCATTCACTAAATCCATCATGTGGGTATCGGAGACCACCTGGTTCTGTATCAGTAGTTCGCCTTCATAATTAGTCAGGTTAGGATTGTCTTTTACCCGTTGTAATACCAGGCCAGCTTGTTTCTTGAACGACGCAGGTACACTCTTTAAGATTTCGTCTTCGACCCACTGTGGGGCTGCTGGTAATATTGCGTTCGTCTGTTGGGGTGGTATTGAGGTACCTGGAATGTCGCGTGGCCTAGCTGTGGTAGAGAGGGTTTTGTATTGGTCCATGAACGTCATGTACCACTAAAGCGTCTCACTGTACCGTTGTACTTTCTCCCTGTCGCTTAATCCAGGGCGTTGTAAGAATTGACGTATCTCTTCATCGAGTGTGTTCAACGTACTGATGGTAGAGGCTACGGGGTACGATGATTGGCGGCTTTGAAGGAGACGTGGGTCGATGAAGACCATTTTTTTTCGTGTGGTTTTTGGCCTGGGAGTCCGCCCAATATTGGACCCAACACTGAAGCGGCCAACGGTGCTAAGATTGCCCCGAGAAATCCGCATTTTTTCGTCGTAGCTTCAGAGAGTTTTTTTTCTGACCAGGGTTCGAAGACCTGTCTTATGCTTGACCAAATTGGTCTTCTGCGAGGTACAGGTTGTACCCGATCTCACACAGACAGCGTACCATGGTTCGGGTAAACTCGGCTGAGACAGTCATCAATAAACGGAGCATTGGGGGCGTGCTTCATCATGTACAACTAACGCTAGGGCCCACAACGCTGCCCTTTTATTGTGGATCTACAAAGACAGCATGTACAAGGATCTATATATTTTATTATCCCCATCATACATCCCAGCTCGGGGAGCCACTGTGGGTGTGTTTCCATCATTTTTGCACGTACACGTGGTGGGTCTCCCCGGAATATACCAGTCCGTAGTCGAAGGTAGCCGTTGGTGGTTTGCTTCATGTCAAAGAGTATATACCCGTGCTGAGAGGTTGTTGCATCTGTACGTGCTTACAATGCAAACCGCGTGCGTCCGGGGTACACCTGTTTCGCCAGGTCAAGCAGTTAAGTGTTATCTCTCGGATTTTTGAACACCACCATTCTGCACAATGAGGATAATGCAGAGCCGGCGATAATGGCTGCCTTTGGTAAAGAGTTGGATGACCCGAGCGTCGGTCTCCGCCATGAGATCATCCGGGACCATCAAGGTATCCGGTTTTAAATCGGCCAGGTTGGTTAGGCCTTCCACGAACGTGATGTTGGACATCGTCTCATATGCCACCCGCTATTCTCTGTAACACCACAAGACCTGTGCGATGGGTGGGGTAATGATGTTGTCGTCCTATTGAAGTGCTGTTTTGCCTGAGCCCGTCGGTCCTGCGATGAGGCAGGTAAAGGGGTGTTACCACCGAGGGTCCGTGGTTGAAAGAGTATCCGCTGACGTGTTAGCTGGATATGTCGAATTTGGTAGAGTGTACCGAGGTCGTCGGTGCGTCAACGTTGGTTGTCGTTGCCGGCACGTCACGGCGTTCACCAGAGGTGATGAAATCCGATGGGATTTCAGGCGTAGTGGTCACCGCAATACTTTGTGTGAGACTCGATGTTGAGCTGGTCTGTACCGTTGGTCTCGGTTCGGTGGTTGTGGTGATGACTGGGCTCGTTTCAATCACGGGTTTGACGGATGCTAACCTGGAGGTGGTCTGTACATTCGTCTGACTGGCACACACTGGTAGTTTTTGTAAACTGGGTTGGTTGAGTAGAGAGATGAGGTACACCACGTCGTAAAACACACCTCCGTATAAAATGCTCAGCAGGGTTAGCCCACTTGTGCTTTGCGCATTTTAGGAAACGTGATGTCCATAGCACTGTGTTCATGGTCGAGCGTGCAATGAATGCTACCGGCGGTTGTGGTTCCTGGCTTTATAGCCGTTTCATCTGTTTGACATGGATCCAGCAATTGAACGAGCGGGCCACCCTTTCCATTTCACGAGATGTACCTTCTCACCACGCCGTCGCTCCGTTTTCAGAATGCGTTTCGCGGTGTAGTAGTCTTGTGCTGTTTCTTTCTCTGTCTGTAACTCTACGTCGCAAAACGTCTCTTGCAATGGTTCCCCTTGAAGATCTTCCAGTTCATATACACGCGGCAGTCGGGGCACGCGCCCTTTGATCAAAGTGCTTATCGCTCCAGTTGGGGAGGTAACTCTTTTCAACCTTGCCCTTGACTTTACTCATCCGTACAGGATCGCCGATCTTGAACACCTCCTTCGATCGTGGTTGAGGTTGAATGTGGTACAAGACTCGCCGGACTTGGGCTTCCTTGTGTTTGATAACAGTGATGGGTGCTCTCTGTATACCCCGGTGATAGACACGATTGTAACCCTCCACCAGCTGGGGGAGAATATCGTTGTACCGCCTTGTATTCTTATAGGTGAAATACTTGTACATTCGCCTTTTAAACGTTCGATTGAACCTCTCGACGACAGAAGCCTTCGTTTCGTTGTACATGTGAAAGAAGACCTTCTGAACTTTCAGAAATTGTAGGAAGGGTCTGTTGAGTAATTCCGTGCCTTCGTTGGTTTGTAAATACAACGACTTGCGACCCGTCTTGAAGATACGCTTAAACCCACCCACGAGCTTTCCCCCAGTTTTCGTTCGCATCGATAGGTACCACCCACGCATACTTTGACAGAATATCGAGGCACGTCAAGATATACCGATTCCCATCGTTGTGTTTGGCAAAGGCACCCATATCGACCAAATCGGCTTGTGATTGGGCATCTATACCTTCAACGATAGCACGGTTCCGTGGAAAATGACGGCGGTCAGCTCGATGTAAGGTATAGGTGTCTTGTTTTTTTAACCAATCTCGAACTTGGGCACGTTGTATTCCCTGGGACTTGGCCGCTCGATATAGAGCTGACAATGCGCTATACGCAGCCGGACTCCCGGAGCTATAATACAACGCATTCAACACCTTCTGCCAGCTCATCATATGGTCAGTGTTCTTAGTTTTATATAGAGGCACCCTGGGTTGACTGAGCATAGGCGGATGATCTATGCCATCGTCGTCTTCCTTCGTTTCACTGATGTAATTGATAATTTATGCATTGGGTTCTGCTGTCGTTTCACTCAGGGCACGTCATTCAAGATAGGGCAACCATACCCCAATAATAGGATTGGTGCCAGGAAAACTCCCATGATACACTTGTCTGACATCTCACTTTCTGATTGGTTCAGGGGTCACGTGATAGCAGCTCTGTTACGACTAACTGGTTTTTTCACGCACTACACTCACATTGGGAGAGACTGCTGTTCGACGTAGACGTGTCCTCTGCCTTCTGTTTTGTCAACCACTGCAATGTTGGCAGCGCTGGTACAGGAGTTTCTGTCAACCAAGAACGTATTGACTACAGCTATAAGGGTTGATGAGTTTCCATCACACTACCAGTCAACCCTGATGAACATGCTTTGTTTTGAATGGTAGTTTTATGTTTATATATACTCTGATTGCATTTAATTTGGTTATAATGCTGTTATATGTATTCGGTATTTGGAGTATGGACGCACGCCACAATTCTTTAACGGAAGACGGCTCAATATTGAATGATGGCCTTGATGCACTTATCTAATATATGCCAACCTACACGCAGCCGTGATCATATTTAGAGATAGTCATACCGGGTCAAGCGGAAGATATTATTTGAGTGCCTGTCTAACGTATCAGTAACAACCCTTTGGTGAAGGACGTTAATGATTCAGTATCAGTTCAGCGTAACAGGGGATGAATTAAATGATAGCTAAAGACATACGGGGTGATCAAGCAAATACTATTTGAAGAGTATCTTATAAGTGAACCACCGCTTGATGAAGGACAATCTAATTCAAATTAAATCCTATCTGCTCCCCTATTTGGATATGTCGCTTGCAGGATCTAACCGGCTTGCAGTAACGCGAGTGTACCACCAATCCCGAAAGCTCTTCATAGTGCTTTGAAGGGAACATACATGTAATGGTAAGAGTTTTCTGGTTGACTGTCGAGGAATCTTTTGATGTTGCCGCTCTCCCGCCATAATGCGGGGTAGAATTATGGACTGGTCCTTGTCGTAAACTTGTGTTAAAGCAGAGATCATGCCCCTATCTCCCCTCCCCAACTGCAAGTAAAGTAGTTTTTTTTTTTTTTTTTTTTTTTTTTTATTGTGCTGCTTCATCATATATACAAATTGTGCTTTATCCTATATACATATTTAATCTGTATCTTTCACCCACATGTAATAGCCATGATGTATATCCTATACACACCTGCGTTCCCTCTTGTGGTTATGTAATTAATTGCGATTTACTGGTATTGTTTGAAAATCCTGGATTTCTCCCGCTGTATTACTGTGTTTGATAAATTTCGAAAAAATTTGAAAAAAGTGCCCATTTCTTTTTAAACTGTTCACCTGTCCGAGCGATTGCTGCCGCATATTTTTCAATGCAGTAGTTTTGGTAGAAGTTGTTCTGCAGGGCTTTCCAACTCAATTTTGACGTACCGGTTCTGAATTTTGAAGAGTATATGTATTTTTTTGTTAGTAACAGCAGTGTATTAATGCTACATTGTATATAGTCATAGCCCAGGATTTTCTTGTCTGCCCCTATCTCACCCCTCATTCCGATTTCTGATTTCAGCCATACTTCAAGACGGTCCCACAGTATTTTTACACATCTACAGTGAATAAATAAATGTTCTAAAGTTTCTATTTCCTGATTACAGTGGTCACATAGGTTAGTGTTAGACAAACCAATTTGGTACAAGAATGACTTTGTTGGTAAAATTCTATGTAAAATTTTGAACTGGATGTCTTTAAGACTGGTATTTTTTGTACAATGGTGCAAAGTAAAGTAGTTAAATGCGGTCGTGATGTCATAAGACTTTTAGCTGGGCGCTCTGAACACCAAATTCACTTGAAATCAGCAAGATCCCACATAGCGACATATACGATTGTGGAGCATTGATAGGATATTAATTTATTAAGATTGGATGGAGGAGGTTAACAGTTCCGTTTCCGGCTATGAAGCAAACGTCCCAGTGACCGATATCAGTAACAGGACTCAATTAAATATGCGATCAGTTGGCCCAGAGACTCTATAATATATAATCTATAATAAGACTTTATTATAGAGTCTCTGGTTGGCCTGTACGGTGGCTCATAAGGGACATGCAATATTTTTTTAGTTTTATATTTATTTTCTTTACTTTTACATTATTTTTTTATTTTCGACTTTCCACCCACCCCGAAACTACTTTCCACCCGCCCCGAAATTACTTTCCACCCACCCCGAAACTAGTTTTCACCCGCCCCGAAATTACTTTCCACCCACCCCGAAACTAGTTTTCACCCGCCCCGAAATTACTTTTCACCCACCCCGAAACTAGTTTTCACCCGCCCCGAAATTACTTTCCACCCACCCCGAAACTACTTTCCACCCGCCCCGAAATTACTTTCCACCCACCCCGAAACTACTTTCCACCCGCCCCGAAATTACTTTCCACCCGCCCCGAAACGTTAGCTGCGAAAGCTCAAAAAAGGTGCCACGTCTGTCTGTCCGTCTATCCGCACCTAGGTTAAAGTAAATGTTAGTTTGGGCCCCACCCTAACCTGATTCCCAGCCTCATATATCAGGATATAACCCATACACTCTCTCCAGGAGTGTTCCCTTACCCCCGGGGACTGCAGGTTAAGCAAAATGTTAAACTTTTGGAATATTTTCTGTGGTCTGTCCACCTGGTTGGAGGACCAAACCACAGCTTGGCCCTGACCCTGGGTCCTTCTGTATTCTTAAGATACCGTAGTGTATCCTCCATTTACTGAACTGACTCACTTCCCCCCGGGGGTCAATCCCCACCCCCCAGGGCCTGAGCCCCTCCCCCTAACTCGAAAACTAAGCTTCGTCCGTCCCCATACATGTACCCTGATCAATATATTTATTAGATAGCTTACGATATCCTCCATTCATTGAACCTACACACTTCTCCCTTGGAGCCAGTCCCCACCCCCCTGGGGCCGATCCCCTCCCTCTAACATCAGAACTAAGCTTTGCCCGTCCAAACACCATCATATATTTAGATAGCTGATGATATCCTTCATTCACTGAACCTACTCACTTCCCGCTGGGGGTCAAACCCCCTTCCCCAGGCATTTTTCCCCTCCCTCCCGGGGGGAAGTGAGTCAGTTCAGTAAATGGAGGATACACTACGGTATCTAAAGATATGAGAGTGCGGGGACGGGCGAAGCTTCATTTTGGAGTTAGATGGAGGGGCTCAGCCCTTGGGGGGTAGGGGCATACTCCCTGGGGTAGTGGGTGAATGAAGTAAATGGAGAATGGTACATGCATCCTGAATACAGAAGCACCCAGGGTCAGGGCCAAGCTGTGGTTTGGTCCTCCAACCAGGTGGACAGACCACAGAAAATATTCCAACAGTTTAACATTTTGCTTAACCTGCAGTCCCCGGGGGTAAGGGAACACTCCTGGGGAGAGTGTATGGGTTATATCCTGATATATGAGGCTGGGAATCAGGTTAGGGTGGGGCCCAAACTAACATTTACTTTAACCTAGGTGCGGATAGACGGACAGACAGACGTGGCACCTTTTTGAGCTTTCGCAGCTAACGTTTCGGGGCGGGTGGAAAGTAATTTCGGGGCGGGTGGAAAGTAGTTTCGGGGTGGGTGGAAAGTAATTTCGGGGCGGGTGGAAAGTAGTTTCGGGGTGGGTGGAAAGTAATTTCGGGGCGGGTGGAAAGTAGTTTCGGGGTGGGTGGAAAGTCGAAAATAAAAAAATAATGTAAAAGTAAAGAAAATAAATATAAAACTAAAAAAATATTGCATGTCCCTTATGAGCCACCGTAGGGCCTGAGCAAACAATACTAAAATGTGTGTATCGTGATTTCTATATACCATTCACCGTGTGGCCTGTATACAGTGGCCTGTGTACGCATGTCAACACTGGCCCTGTTTATACTCTAGTATCTTCAAACAGTTAATAACATTTACATCCCTCTCTTGATGATGGGACCTGTGACCCCCTTGTCATGGGACCTGTGAGTAGTATACAAAGCGTGAATTGATAGAATAGCGCCTCACTGCGCATGCGCAGAACCTTGTGTGACGTCATAAGTGTGTAAAATGGGGCGGTGTGCGCATGCGTGATGTGTGGGAGGTGGGTACAAGATGGCCGCCATGTGGGAGGTGGGTACAAGATGGCCGCCATGTGGGAGGTGGGTACAAGATGGCCGCCAAGATGTGGGAGGTGGGTACAAGATGGCCGCCATGTGGGAGGTGGGTACAAGATGGCCGCCATGTGGGAGGTGGGTACAAGATGGCCGCCATGTGGGAGGTGGGTACAAGATGGCCGCCAAGATGTGGGAGGTGGGTACAAGATGGCCGCCAAGATGTGGGAGGTGGGTACAAGATGGCCGCCAAGATGTGGGAGGTATGGCCGCCAGTGTCAGTCAGTGCAAGATGTGGGAGGTGGGTACAAGATGGCCGCCATGTGGGAGGTGGGTACAAGATGGCCGCCATGTGGGAGGTGGGTACAAGATGGCCGCCATGTGGGAGGTGGGTACAAGATGGCCGCCATGTGGGAGGTGGGAACAAGATGGCCGCCATGTGGGAGGTGGGTACAAATGTGGGAGGTGGGTACAACCCACCTCCCACAAATGTGGGAGGTGGGTACAAGATGGCCGCGAGTAGTAAAATGTATAAAAGGAGTTGATTTTTAGGGAAAGGGGTGTATTCAATCTGACTTACCTGACCTCACTTGATCAGCCAGCCAGCCCGCCAACCAGTCCTCCTGCCTGCCTAGCCGCTTGTATGAGACGAAAAGCATGAGACGTGGAGAAGATTTTCCCTTGGATCCAGCCGCACTTCCGGTTGAAGTCTTGCCTGAAGATGAGCGTGTCAGGGCCATTTATCAACGTCACTGGGCTACCATACGCCATTGTTTCCACCGTGACCATTATAGTTCCAATACGTGTATTTTCATACCTTTAGGCCGTCGCGCATGCGCAGAATCACCCTAATTCAATCTTCTACCCAGTGCATCAGATAGCCCTTCTCCTTACCTTCAATTTGATACCTCACTCGACCCCATTGGCTCATTTTTAAAACAATTTTTTTGCTATAGGGTGATAATTTACACCCTTCACTGCCGCGCATGCGCAGAATCACCCTAATTCAATCTCATACCCAGTGCATCAGATAGCCCTTCTCCTTACCTTCAATTTGATACCTCACTCGACCCCATTGGCTCATTTTTAAAACAATTTTTTTGCTATAGGGTGATAATTTACACCCTTCACTGCCGCGCATGCGCAGAATGCCGATATTTCAATCCCATACCCAGTGCATCAGATAGCCCTTCTCCTCACCTTCAATTTGATACCTCACTCGACCCCATTGGCCCATTTTAAAAATAATTTTTTTTTGCTATAGGGTGATAATTACACCCTTTTTTTTTCGCTAATTTCACTAATTTCAATTTTTAATTGTTAAAAAAACATAGAAAATGAAAAAGATTTTTTTTGGCTTCATGAATCTTTTTTCTCTTTTTTATTAAGTTTTAAAAAAAAAAAAAAAAATTTTGGCTTCCATTTCCCTTTCCCTCCCCCCCTCCCCCCTCCCCCCCTTTTTCCGTTTTTCAATATTTAATTGTTAAAAAATTGAAAAAATTGAAATTTTTTTCTTGGGGCATAACAATGATGGGGTCTGATGTTAATTTTTGTGCAAAGTTAGAAGTTCCTCTTGCGGGGAAGATGGTTGGCCCTGAAAAGGGCCGTTAGTGTTACTCCACCACCACACTTAGGCACGGTAGATTTTCTTTATTCCTGCTACATGTTTCCGACAAATTGGACATTTTATTTTGAGATGGTTCTCGCCGGCCTCAGTGCAATGGCACATGTCTCCTACACACGTCAGTGTCACCCAACAATCGGCACATAGACATAAATGACCGCATGGTAAAACAGCAAACTGGCTTTGGTCATCTGTACATATGCTACAGCGTGATATTTTGTGCTCTTTATCCAGTTGTTCGTGTTGTCTGTCAAGCTCCTCGCCCATTTTAATCGCGTCTTCTTTCAGTCCATTAATCAAGTTGTTCAGGCGGGTTACCTGGGCTTCACACCCACAGCATTGTTGTGGTGGAGTTTCGGCGGTAGTTGAAATCATTGGAATTTCACCAGGCGTTGTCGTGGGCCCACGTCTACTATTTAACCATGGCAGTTCATCTTGTAGTTCCTCATCAGTTGAGTCATTATCAGGTTCTTGTAGGGTTTCCATCGTGCCTATTTCTGCGTCATATTCATCCCTTAGTCTTTCCAATTGGGCATTTTCTTCCACAGTTCGCCGCAGTTCTTCTAATTCTTCGGTACTGCGTGTTAAGATGGTTCTTTCGTTTTCCAATTCCCTTTGAAAACTGGTGGTTACCCTCATTCCATCATTTTCCAGAACGCTAACCAGCTCTGGGTATTGCGTAGCGGCATTTCTCGGGTCCCTAACGGGATGCTGTGTAAACAGCTCACGTCTTGTTGAATTCATGATTGTATGGGTGAATAACTGTTACAATATACACGTATTTATACTTTTAGTGGTCTGTGGGAGGTGGGACAAGATGTCCGCGAGTGTCATGATGTGGGAGGTGGGACAAGATGGCCGCGAGTGTCAGAGAGTGCAAGCTGTGGGAGGTGGGACAAGATGGCCACCAAGTGTCAGTGAGTACAAGATATGCATGGCCGCCAAGTGTGCTTTGTTATCATTGTTCAAGCATAAAAATTTCTTATTTTTTTTCATAAATCCGTTACAATTTTCTCGGAATTATGATAACACTAATCCATAGTGTACACGTATTTTTTTTTTAGCCAGGAAAATTAAATTATTTTCCAATGTACCTGGGTTTTACACTACCGTACACTAACTTTATGATTTTTAAAATGCCTAAAATTAATAAAAATAATCCTCTATTCTAGTGTTAGGTTGTTAAATTTTAAATATAACACTAATGAATGACCTGAGTTTAACTTGTAATAAAATTTACAGGTGTCCTGACATTGATTGTAAAATGAAAAGCTGTTTATAATTGTTAAACAAACACACATATATTTTTTCTTCAGCAGCGTAGCACACGATACAACCAGTGTGTTTTCGCTGCGCATGCGCGCGTGTCTTACACTATAAATACCACATTTTTTTAATTATTCACAATTAATCTCTGAGTGCTCAGTCATGGATTTATCCTTGGCTCAACTCATGGATATTGACAACACATCAGATTTGTTCACAAATCATGATAATCAAGTACAACGCCTCGACAGTATCATGAATTTGGTACACGATGAATCCCGATTAGATGATAGAATCACCCCCTTAGTCGCACCTGAACCCCAGAACTACCCTGCACCAACTCATTGTGAACATCCTCCAGTCTGAAATAATGCCAACAGAAAACTCAGAGTCAATTTAAATATTTATTTGTATTGAGCAAATTACAAGAATTTCGAAGAGAAAAGAGCCGAAATAATGTCTGTCTGTCCTGGAAATCAGCTGATCAGCAATAAATCGACATCTCCGTGACCTTCAAGGAGATTTTGACATTAGGTTTTACCCGCTTTTATCACAAATCATTATAAAGAAATTGTCACACCCGGTGAACTCCTGAAACCCACATCCTACCTGAGAGTTTGGTAAGATATTCCATTCATTCGTTACCGTTCCCCGTGGAGTAGAATTTCATCCATCAGCTTTCACTGTTGTCGTGCCAAACACAAAAATTGACAAATTATACGGACTGCCACGATAAGCGTTCCGTACTGCACATGTCCGATAAAATCCCTCCAGTCGTTACACAATGTTGATTCCACAAAACCTGTTCGAAATTGACAAATTATACGGACTGCCACGATAAGCGTTCCGTACTGCACATGTCCGATAAAATCCCTCCAGTCGTTACACAATGTTGATTCCACAAAACCTGTTCGGTGGCCTACATTATCGTTCAATCGCTGATCATAAAGGCTGCGTTCATTCTCACCAGAACTGTAGGCCTATACACTTCGAAATCTGTGAAAGAATATCAATTTTCACGTTTCCTGTCGGATATCACACAAATTGATGCGTCCGCTGGAACACAGCACACTCCCTCGATTTCAGTCTACGTGTGACATGCAGGCGATGCATGATGCAGATCACATTATTCATCTCAGCGGATACCGAAATGGAACAAAGTTCCGTTATACACTGCAACAGAGAATGTTCTCCCGCTCAGAAAACACAAAATGGCTACTGAACACCAAAATTTCCCCGGATAATAAAGTCGTTCAAACCACAGCGCCATCTATTCGCTTTGGTGCAAGGGAGACAACTCGGACTAGACCAATTCGAAGATCATGTCCGCTATATTTAGCCTGAATGGATATAGGGGTGATCGGGTTTTTTTATGGCTTTTACTATGAGCTATGAGGTTGATCATGTAGAATACGATGGAAAAAAATTTGAAAGTACCGCGTAGGCTTGTATATAGATCCATATAGATCCATATAGACCCATATACACTCATATACTGGGATATTGGTATGTATCAATCCATACGGGGTGGACATGTTGGAGCACTAGTGGCCCGATGGGGTAGAGTGAGGTCTTATTTTAAAGCGCTCGAGGAAATAAATAAATAAATAAATAAATAAATAAATAATAAAAAAATCAAAAAAATCGGCGAGTAGTAGACGAAGGGAAAATTGGAAAGTATTGACCATGCCCCAGAATACTTCATAGGCATATCACGGCCTTAAGGCCTATGTAAGATGTAATCTACATCACAGTTTAGTAGTATAAAAAGCGCAATTCACCTTGTCCCTTCCAAAGAAATAAAATCGGCTCTATTTTACAGGAGTATATACGCAGGTGACGTGGGTTGTAACGTCACTTCCGGGTTTTCACTAAACACTACCTCCAAACATACAAGAGTTGCAATGTTCAACCGCCGGGGTGTTTTCCCGCCCCGCGCCCCGGCCGCAGCGCGCGCGCGCGTTCTCCGGAAGTGCGCGTCATTCCCGGTAGTGCGCGCGCGCGCGCGCGGACGCGGGTCAAAAGGTCAAAGGGTGACCTCCAGGTCAGACGGTCCAATGTCCAATGGGACAATGTTGCGGCATCGCTATAGTCAGAGCTTGAGCACAAAAAGGGGATTGTAGATGAACCTGGGAAAGATGGGCAGTTCCATGTGGACCAATCAGCGATCGAGAAAAAAGAGCCAATCAGCGGTCGAGAAAAAGAACCAATCAGCGATCGAACAATCAGCCCATCGAATTGGGGTATTCACGGTGTGCTTTCGCTGACGTCCGCGCCTACATCTGGGTTCTTGTACACCCGGGTAATGTTTTTCTGGACATGGATGGGTTAACTTTGGCTCCATTCTAGGCGAAGGTGTAGAGAGAATTCATCATTTTTCCCCCGATTAGAACAGTACGGGGGTGGCGAAATTGTACTTTGGCCAGTCTTATGGGCAGGATTAAAAGCTATCATTGCCGAAGTGGACGATGTACTTTACCCGGAAGAAACCCAATCGATCATTACCCGTACGTTGACGCCGGGCTGTACTATACTAATATACCCAGATCGCCTCGAGCTGATTGACGACGATTCGCGCTGCTGGTGTAGCCCGGAGCCCGCGCGTGTGACATTATCGCCCGAGGGGTGGACTACCTTGAAACGTGTGTTATTTGGTGATTTGGATGGACAGAGTATTTACCTGTATCAGGATGTATACATTTTTCGCGGGCCTTTTTTTGCCCGATTGATCTCTCTCAAACGAGACGGTGGATTTACGTTGGACCCCGAACTGTGGACGGCTTTACAACACATCGCTCCCGTGGTGGATAAAGTATTCTCACCACTCACAGACTAGGGCCTATAAATACCAGGGGAAAGAGAGCGTGTGTATCATTTACCCTTGGACATTGAGAGAGTAAGCATGTCGCTATCACTACGTGCCATTTTCCCTCTTACACCGAGTCTGCGCCTATACGTGTATGCAGAAAAAATCAAACTGGTGCAAGACGATCTAGCTATTTACTGGACCCCCGCAGAAATGCTATGGAATCCCGTGACACTAGAGCGTGATGGGTGGAATAAGTTTAAACGGGTATTGCGTGGAGAATTGGATGGAGAGCTGATTCATCTGGATAATGCCATGTACGTCTATACCGTAGCACCCCACCGCATACGGATAGGTCGGTACAAAGATGCACGCAGTATCACCCTAACTCTCTCTGTGTGGGCAGCCTTGAAGAAAATAATGCCTATTGTCGACCAATTAATGTCACCCGACACTCGAACACCGGAGCAATTAGCGTGGGTTCGGACTATAGAAGAGGCGCTCGCTGAACCCCATGAAAGACTACATAAGGCGGAATTTTCTTTCTGTAAACCTACAGCCGGGGAAGAAAAAAGGCCTATATGTAAACAATGCAGAGCGGGTAGAAGGCCAGTACTACCCTGGGAAGAGATCGACTCACATGGGGCGAACTCACCCCGGGAAGAAATCGACTCACCTGTGGCCAACGAAGAGATCGACTCACCTGTGACGGACGAAGGGAAAAAAGTGCATGATGCGGCAGTCGGAGAAAAGGGCGACGTCTATTAACAAAGTATTAACTGAGTTGTATTACAAGCCGACCAGTGCAGCTGCCTATAGTGGTGTGGGAGCCTTGACTCGAGCGACCCAAGGTATTAGTCGAAGTGAAGTTCGAGCCTGGTTAAAAACTCAAGATACCTACAGTTTGCATCGAGCTGCCCGACGTCATTTTCGCCGGAACCGAGTCATCGTGGGAGGCATCGACGCGCAATGGCAGTCGGATTTGGTGGACATGAGTCGATTTGCACCTCAAAATGATGGATACCGGTACCTATTGACGTGTATTGATATTTTATCGAAATATGCCTGGGTCCTGCCCGTTCGTACCAAAACAGGAGAGAATTTGATACGGGCATTCCAGCAGATTTTCAAGACAGGACGCAAACCTCTTTATTTACAAACAGATGAAGGGACAGAATTTCTCAATCGACCCTTTCAAGCCTTTCTTAAGAAAAAGAAGGTATTTTTCTTTCATACGTACAACGAGACGAAAGCTTCGGTGGTGGAACGTTTCAATCGTACGTTCAAAGGGCGTATGTATAAGTATTTTACAGCCAAGAATACCCGACGCTACCTGGATGTCTTACCTCAACTGGTGCAAGGCTACAATCGGGCTTATCATCGCAGTATCCAACGCGCGCCCCGGGATGTGACAGAACGCAACGAACATCAAGTACGTACTACGCTGTACTCATCATCCAGTCCACCCTTGACGGCCCCCCGGTACAAACGGGGAGATACGGTACGGATCAGTAAAGTGAAAGGACAATTTGAGAAAGGCTATTTACCCAACTGGAGTGACGAACACTTTGTCATCGTACGCCATAAACCACGACAACCCCACGTCTATGAACTGGAAGATCTACAAGGCGAGAGACTGCAAGGCACGTTTTACGAGACAGAATTACAACCCATAGTGAAAACACCGAAAGATTACTACACGGTGGAAAAGATTTTGAAAACGGAACGTCGACGGGGCATCCCCTATCATTTCGTCAAATGGCAAGGATGGCCTCGTTCCTTTAATTCCTGGGTGTCTGGCCGTGACATGAAACGCCTATAAATTCGAACTGCTAGTACCACCCGGCTTCAGTATAGAGGATGGTACCATGGATAGAGCACGGCTGCCCGTAGTGTTACAATCTCGAAAAGGACAAGTGGGTACTCTCGTGTGTGTCATAGTGCTTGTGGGTACGCTATTTACAGGGGTGTTCTACGATTTGTCGACCGTGTTAGCCTTTTTGAACACGCCGCGTTCTCCATCATCACCTCCCATCACGACACGGCCACCCCAGACGTCAAGAGTGCGCCACGTATCAACCCAGACGTCTCCATTCAACACGTCTACTACTACTACTCACCCACCCTCTACTCCAGCCAGCCCGTTGCCTTTTACCCGCTACCTATCCAAGACCCTCTTCACGCCCCGTACTACTACTACTACTACTACGACTCCACGCCGTGATCTTCCATCCACCCTGAGCAGTGAACCTTCCACCTCATCACCCTCTAGTACCACCACCACCCACTCGGTGCTCAACCTATTTGCAGTGGATCCCCGTGCATCACGCCCTTTACCCCGACAACGGTTTCCCTTCCAGTACTATCCTCTGCGCCATTCTCCGACCACTGGGGGTGGGCTTCGTCGTCAAATCAATCCCTAAGACACGATGGACCCACGATGGCAGCATCCCTTCACGTGTCTCATCGCTGGCCCGACGGGATCTGGAAAATCACATTTTGTTCAACGTCTCATCCAACATGGAGCAGCCCTCATTTCACCGCCTGTAGCTCGTATCCTGTGGTGTTATGGCGCTTGGCAGCCCGCGTACGAGGCACTGGCCCGTGTCCCAGGACTCACCTTAGTGGAAGGTTTACCCCCTGAAGACATACCTCCAGACACCTTAGTGGTGGTAGACGATCTCATGACGGAAACGGACGGTCGAATTACCCGTCTCTTTACCAAAGGCAGCCATCATCGTCGATTGAGCATCATTTACATTGTACAGAATCTTTTCAGTAAAAACAAAGAACACCGGAACATTAGTTTGAATGCTCAGTATGTGGTGTTATTCAAAAACCCCAGAGACGCGTCACAAATTACCCACCTCGCTCAACAGATGTACCCTAAGAACACGGCCTTTGTACGAGAAGCCTTTCAAGATGCTACTCAACCTGCTCACGGCTATCTCCTCATCGACTTGAAACAAGATACGCCCTCACTTCTGCGATTACGCACCCTCATTTTCCCGGTGAACTACAGACGGTGTACACCCCCAAATGAGTGAGGAGGAGGAGGAGGATAAAAGAAGAAGACCACGCACTGGAGCCTTCATTCCCTCATCATGTCTGCACGCCTACGCAAGCACGCCGCGGCATTGCGCGTACTCCGCAGCGCGCCTCCGGAAGTGGGGCGGGCCCTGGTGCGCGGCGCGGAGCCCGATCTCATCCGGATACGATCATCAACTGGCTTTGCTCAAGAAAGGAAACCTACGGTTGGAACTGCGTTTCTCCGTCCCTGTACCCGACACCATTAACGTGATTTGCTACGCCGAGTTTGATAACGTCATCAGCGTGGATCACCAAAGAAACGTGCTGTGTGACTTTGCCACCTAAGATGGATACAGAGCAGCTGATGAGCATACTCCAGCGAGATCCCAAGATCCCCTTTCGAGGTGTGTTTCCACGCAATGTGTTTCCCACTCACTCCACTACCCCAGCAGCCTACATCTTGAATACAGACACAAAGAGTCGACCCGGTGAACATTGGATAGCGGTGTACGTGGACACCCTAGGTGAAGGCGAATATTTTGATTCCTACGGACTTGCACCCCTCCATGCCGATTTGGTGAAATTCATGGACGTCTCTACGACAGAGTGGCGTTGGAATACGCAAAGATTACAAGGACCCTTGAGTAGTGTGTGCGGACAGTACTGTGTGTTTTATCTCACTCACCGGAGTAGAGGACATTCACTGCCTACCATTGTACATATGTTTGATGATTATTGTCAAGCCGAAGACCGGGATGTCCTCGTCTATGACTGGACGGCCTCTCGTTTTAATGTGCATGCTCCATTTCTCTGGTTAACTTAATGCGCGCGCGCATCTTGTTTTATTATTATTGTTATGACGTTGTTGTTCTGACGTTGAATAAAAATGATGATGAAAAAACACAAGGATGGGTTTTGACTTTCTTTTTTTATTTAAGTCAACAAGCAAGGAGTTATACAACTATAGAATACAAATAGTAGGGGTATGTACACACATAGAATAGTAGTAGTAGTATATAAAAGTTTTGTCAGGAGTAGGATTTGAACCTACGCAGGGTATCACCCCACCGGCACTTAATACCGGCGCCTTAGACCACTCGGCCATCCTGACTTTTACAGTTTTATAACTCGTGACTCCACAGTTATTAGTGTTCCACATTTTACAAGTCCAAGTAGGTAGTGCTCACACCGTCGGCCAATACTTTCCGTTTCGGATAAAAGAAAGTAAAGGCGTCTCGTTGCTGGATATAAGTGCGCATCTGGTGGTCCACCACCCGGAATCCTCGGTTGGTCCCACTGGCACTGGCCTGGCTCTGCAATACACCCAGGTAGAGATCTTTGTCGATGGCAGGGTCACGTCGGTTGACGCCTTTACAACTAAACTTGTTGTTTCCATCTCCTCCGTAACAATAGTAGGTCTTGGACGACAGGGCGATCATGGCATCTCCACTCCACTCGAGTTTAAACAGACCCGGTGTCCGCTTGTCGTAGGTGTAGTGGTCGCGTCGAGGTAGCCACAGGTCCCGATCCGCTTCATATTGTTCCCGTAACTCGGGTTTCACCAGGGACTCCCAATCGGCGTTGGAGACGGCCATGTAGGCCGAATCTGTGTCCATCTCCATCAACTGCCAGTCTGAGGAATTAAAATAGACACCCATGAAGTCGTAGAGAAACTGCAACATCCTCAGCTTGGCCACCTGATAGACCATACATCCAATCTGCAGGGGTAAATTGTACCGGATAGTCTTCTTGGCTGAAGTGACTTCATAGGTATCGTCATCGATGACCTCCACGGACCGAAACAGAGGAGAATTCACTTTTTTGCAGGCTTGGGCAGTCGTACAAATGTTCACGTTGACGTGCTTATCCTGGTTGGTTACCGTTTTTCCATAATAACCATTGCCAGTGAGTTTCCAACATTCAGCCATGATGGCCTGACTCGGGTATTCATCACCTTGACGACGGGCCGCCGTGACGAGCTCGGCCTTGTCCGCAAAACAAGCCTCGGGGACATACTGGATGACTTGATAGATTTGAGTAATTTCCAAACCGTGCTTCATGTACCACTGCAGTAAGGGGGTGCCCAGCAAGATTTTGTCCGCCCACATACTTCCAATCAACATGCGGCGTGGTTGAGGTAAACACTCGTGTTGCTCTGCGTAGGTGCGCATGGTCTCGCCAATATCATCCCGACCCACCAGCGTATTCTTGAAGATAGGCGGACACTGGGCGAAGAGGGGCTTGAGAGTGTCGGGAACATGCAGGTCGCATTCTACAAAGCCGTAGAGCTGCCCTGAACGAATGGCGTCCAACATCTGTGGCAGACTCAGCAGTCGCCGACGACTCAACGGGTACTCTCGCTCTTTTAGGAACCGTTGTAAATGGGGACGGGCCTGGCACAGGGTGTGAAATTCACACTCCCACATTTCAATCAAATGGTAGCCTCGCTCTTTCACATAATCTCCGTTGGCCACTACTTCCTCCCGTAATTCTAAGGGTGTTTTCCCGCGTCGCTCATTAAAACGACCTGCGCTGAAATGACATCCGTGGCCGTGCCAGTAACAGCCATAAAACTGGAAAACAGTGGGTGTTCCTTGTACAAGGGCAAACCCATCGACGGGGAGACGCCGATCGCCTATCCGCTTCTCAGTGGCGTTGGTCTGGTGTCGTATATAAATACCCCGTCGATAGGCTTCCCACTCCAACCACTGGTCGGCAAGATGTTTGTGAGGCAACCGTTGGGGTGTAAAATGACACCCTTCCGCCAACCAACGTGTATAATGACCACTGGGCATAGGTTGGGCCAACGACCACAGGTACAGAGCATTGGCATCGAATCCAATGATTTTGGCAACGGGTTTTCCACTGGGGAGAGTCGTGACATCCTTCTCGTGGTAGCGGTGAAAAATAAGACTGGGCCCGCCCACAATGTTATCTTTCAGACAATTATGCATGTCCGCATCTTTCTGTTGTACCAGCGAGAAGTAAGTGGAACACTCTTGAAACAAATGGCGAAGGGCCAGCCCCGGTAAACTTAAGCACTCTTTAAAGATGTCCACGTGCATTTGGCGTTGAAAAAGTTGCACCATTTTCTCGGCCGCCTCCAGGAAAGGAACCACATCTAGGTTGTTGTACCATATGAGGAAATCTTCCAAGGTCTGCATATGTTCATCGTTCCATACCTGCTGTAGTTCACGGTACGTGTCTTCCGGACATTCCACTTGCTTCAAATCATCGAAGAAGGCGTGCCGAGATGGCAACTGTGTTTCCTGCAAACGGTCGAGCGATGATATATACGTGTAAGGGAACCTCCCTTTGGTTTGTGCACAGTTATAGGCCTTGACCCACTGATCATAGCTACAATTAGGAGCTAGGTAGTTGCGCACGTCCAGGAAATGCAGTGACGTAGTAGTGAGGGCCATATGATTATTGATCTTCTTGATCACCGACTTGAGGGTATCGGACTGGGCCAAGTAAGGGTAGAGAAATTCCTTCACCATGTTCAAATCATAGCGTCCCGAGTTGAAGCCGAGCACCGGTAACTGACTTAGGTATTGTAGGAAGCGCACTTTCAATTTCTCCGCATACGGTTTAGGTAGAGGAACATCCCGCGCCTGCAGAGGCTGCGACTGCAGGGACTCGCACTCGGACTCGGACTCGGACTCTTCATCTTCGCTGAACGCTACACCCGGTACAGGAATGCGGTCGTCCAGTTGGTCCAGGACGTGCTGAAACTTCACCACCAACAATGCCGTACTAGCCGCACTGACTTGCTCTAAATCCTCCATCATGCGGGTAATCAACTCATGGGAGTTCCCCGTGGACACGAAACACACCGGAGCAGCGTCATAGCCAGGTACGTTGCTGGAAATACTGACACTCAGAGGAATATGGCGCTGCGTCCACTGTGTTTTGGCAGAAAACAGGTCCATGGGCTCCAACAGGGCCTCGAAATCATAACACGCCCGGTAGGGGAAATAACGGTCCTCTTCCGGTATGATGAGTCCCTCATCGGCCAGTTCCTGGAAAATAGTAGGCGTATTATGATACACGCCACCCGGATAGACTCGCTTCACACTGTTGTCACAGATTTTCTCGTGGCGATGTAAGTCGGGGGAGCGATGAAACACCCGATGGCATTGGGCACAACTGAAAGACTGAGCGTACTGGCTCATATTGGAGATCAGCGAAAAATGACTCATGCCATTGTGGTCGAATACATTCACTTTCATGGTAGCAGCATACCGTTCTGTGGATCGCCGAACCAATTCAGCCACAAATGTATCGTCATCCTCCCGTCGTAATCGATAGACAAAGATATTAATATCGAACAATGTTTCCACGTCATCCAAATGCTTGAAGGGGACACCTCGGAAGTGCCGCTTATCCATGTCTTGCTGCTCTAAATATTCTTCCCAATACCCATCGGCCACTGTGTCACAACACTGGGGGTCACACTCGTCCACATGCACGGCCAAACACCGAAACAGACATTTCCGGTCTTTGTAGGGCCCCTTCTTCCCTACTGTTAATGCATACAGGCCGTGTCGATGAAGCAACCACGGAGGCAGTAGTACAGGAGCACCGATAGGATGATCTCTCATTTTCGTGACGAAAAATGTGACGTTAGTCACCATTTGCACCAACCATTGGGTATTGGGGCGTTGCAGGCGGGCCCACTCCAACGGGTCTAATGTAGTGAGTTGCTCGACCACCGGCTCCAGAGAAATGGCATCCGTGATGGTGAATGGCTGGTCAAACACATACGAATTGTTACTGGGATAGAAATACCGCAGCTGGTCCGTCTTTTTGTGCCGTAAGATATACCCAAATGTGACATTCAATTTGAAGGCAGTGACCTGATCTTTAAAAATGTTCTCGGCGTAAATAGGAAGATACGTGAGGTCCTCCAACCGAAAATTATACAAGTCCAATAGACGACGATCACGGTGGAAACAATGGCGTATGGTAGCCCAGTGACGTTGATAAATGTCCCTGACACGCTCATCTTCAGGCAAGACTTCAACCGGAGGTACTGCTGGATCAAAGGGAAAATCTTCTCCACGTCTCATGCTTTTCGTCTTATTACAAGCGGCTAGACAGGCAGGAGGACTGGTTGGCGGGCTGGCTGGCTGGCTGGCTGATCAAGTCAGGTCAGGTAAGTCAGATTGAATACACCCTTTCCCTAAAAATCAACTCCTTTTATACATTTTACTACTCGCGGCCATCTTGTACCCACCTCCCACATGGCGGCCATCTTGTACCCACCTCCCACATCTTGGCGGCCATCTTGTACCCACCTCCCACATCTTGGCGGCCATCTTGTACCCACCTCCCACATGGCGGCCATCTTGTACCCACCTCCCACATCTTGGCGGCCATCTTGTACCCACCTCCCACATCTTGGCGGCCATCTTGTACCCACCTCCCACATCTTGGCGGCCATCTTGTACCCACCTCCCACATCTTGGCGGCCATCTTGTACCCACCTCCCACATCTTGGCGGCCATCTTGTACCCACCTCCCACATCTTGGCGGCCATCTTGTACCCACCTCCCACATCTTGGCGGCCATCTTGTACCCACCTCCCACATCTTGGCGGCCATCTTGTACCCACCTCCCACATCTTGGCGGCCATCTTGTACCCACCTCCCACATCTTGGCGGCCATCTTGTACCCACCTCCCACATCTTGGCGGCCATCTTGTACCCACCTCCCACATCTTGGCGGCCATCTTGTACCCACCTCCCACATCTTGGCGGCCATCTTGTACCCACCTCCCACATCTTGGCGGCCATCTTGTACCCACCTCCCACATCTTGGCGGCCATCTTGTACCCACCTCCCACATCTTGGCGGCCATCTTGTACCCACCTCCCACATGGCGGCCATCTTGTACCCACCTCCCACACATCACGCATGCGCACACCGCCCCATTTTACACACTTATGACGTCACACAAGGTTCTGCGCATGCGCAGTGAGGCGCTATTCTATCAATTCACGCTTTGTATACTACTCCTGTGACGTAGCCCTCATGGATGGCCTTAGCAATCTAAAATGCAATGTCTGTGTCTTGATTTCTAATTACCATTCACCATTTGTCAGCCACACGGTTGTTGTCTACACCTGTCTGTCTACGAGTTCACCTATGCTGGCCGCTACTATCCCCACATACTTGATCCCTGTCTTGATGACCGGATCCGGTGCGTAGCCCTCATGAATAAACTCATCACTATTAATTTTGCCATTGTGACAATACTACTACTTTCATCTGTGACGTAGCCCCATGCATGTTAATGAGCTCGTGAATATTACTACTACCACAGTCACAAAGTACAATTACAATTATTTGTACAGATGGCATGACAAGGGACAAAACGTCTCCCCATATATCGATGCCAAATATTTCTTAAAGAAAATTCAGTAGCATATTAACGAATGCGTTCGTGGTGTAGTTAAGGAGTTAAGGGTGGTGTAGAATTTAACTACCATGTTTATCTTGTTAAAGAATATTACTTATTAAGAGATCATCTTTAACATCGTTGGATTCCTTGAATACTTTTTTTTCCAGAATTAGCCTTGAACTATTTCCAGGAATGTATTCCGTAATATGTGGCGGATATTCCATTCCAATTTACTTAATTCTTAGGTCACAACCGTTACATAAAAGGACAAAAGTCAGTTACAAATTAATTGGTTTCACGATACAAGGAAATGGACCTGTAATTGTGTTGGCCCTGTTTCAGAATAATCGTCATGTAATTGCGTAAGCCAGGTGTTAAATTGGTAACTGGTTGGTTACTGGTCGGTGTAGTACTGTTTGGTGCTCGTAGAAAATGCTCGCCCCCCCCCCCCCTTGCAATACTGTTCAATTTTCAACTAATGAACTACCAACCGGTAACCAACCGGGTACTGATTGGTCACCCATTGGATCTATTAATTGGCCACCAAGCATTTAGCAATGAGTTACCAAGGTTACCTCTATTCTATCAACCCAATTTTCCAAACTTGGTTACATATCGGTAACAATGCAGTAACACATCAGTATCTTGATTGATTACGGCTCAGTTGCTGGACGGCTATCAACTCATTTCTCCTTACCTAGCAGTACCGCCTGGTGACTGCACAGTACTGGTAGAAAAGGCCCCCTTGTGGTACTGTTCAGTTGTCAAGTTGGTCACCAATCATTACTGAACAGTACCAAACTATCGACAATCAGTTACCACACATTTCATTAATGGTATTTATTGGTTACCAATCAGTAACTGACCAGTAGCCTTCAAATCAGAACTGTACCGTACTGCAAATTTGGGGCCGTGGTGGCTATTAATCGGTTAACAATCAGTTACCTACACCGGTAGGTAACTGCAAAGAACCTAGACCAGCAAGTTGTTACGAGAGGTTTTGCACAATACATTACAAACGGGTGTATACTACAAGGTGTATGTCTAACTCCCAATGCATCCACACCACGGAATAAAACATGTTGAGACTTGCTGGCCCTCGAATTGAGACAATGCCCAGACAATCACAGACTTACATATCCAATAACATTAAAGTACAAGCGTCTAGTCCGTCATTCAATATTCAGTCGTCGTCCATTAGAGAATTTCCGCGTCCATAATCCGAAGACCTAATTCATAGAAAAGCATTAGCTAGTAAGAAGTGACTTGGGAGTAGAATAATATTGATGTGATGCTTGGCATATGTTCCCGGTTATTCTCGAAGATTACCAGAAATTTCAGAAGATTGCGGGAGATTACCGGAGATTCTCTTAGATTGTCGGCGATTACCGAACATCCACGAAGATGACCGGACATTTCCGAAAGAAGTCCGAAGTCCACCATGCATCTGTGACGTCAGGCTGACGTTTGCGGTCAAAGCTCCAATGAAGTGACTTGGGCGTTGATCAACACCAATATTATAATATTGTTCACATTGGTAAATCACAACCTTTTGCCCTGTACCATGCTACAATACAATACTAACGCGTCGACAAGGTATATGTATCAATCCATTCACACAAGCATTGAGGGCAATGACGATACGGGTCACAAGCACCGACTTGTACTGACAAAAAAAGCATCTGGGGTCGTCTTTAAGGGCAGTTATCTCTTGCTTGTTATGCCAATGGTTTGTCTTTGCCTCCGCGGATGTGAGGTCATTCCCCAGAAGTGACGTGACCGGAAAGGATATCAAATCCACGTGACGTCATCACCCTCACCCTAAATACTTGGGAATTTTCTTCTTATATACTACTTCCAATACTCCAAAAATTCGAGAAACCGCTACACGCCGCGGAAATCTATCCATGGAACTTGCGGAATTCTGACAGCGCGTGGAGGGGGGGGGGGGGGGGGGGGGGGGCGGTGAGGAGAAAGGAAATCGGACAATGTAAGACAACTTCAATGGGCCACACTTTGCGTGCAATCCCTTTTCACTCCTTGGTTGAATGGTTCCCCACATGTAGTCACCTATTGTATGTGCCTTACATGACGGATTTGTCGGAAATCGTGCGGAGATGGGTGATTTACACCATCTTCGTAAAACATTATAGGACAATTCAACTAAACTAATAAATGAGCCGTTTTCTTCTGATTGAAAGAATTACACAGCCAGGAAAATGGTGTTGATTAACACACAAAAAATGAAAAATGGTGTTGAACTGAACACCAATAAATGGGGTTGAATTTAGACCAACATCATAAGTCCTCATCCCCTTTATTCGTATTCACCAAGACCGTTATTAGTCTTCACATTAGTCAACACCATTTCATAACACTAGTGTTGACAAGCCGTGGGAGCTGTTGCACACCGTGTTCCCTGTTTGAAAATTCTTACACGACGACCTGCCCCCAAGAGGACTGTTGGTCCCATTTTTGTGACTGTGAATCGGAAATAACCACCAGCACAACTTAAATAACATTCTTCGTACTTTCGTGACTCCTTTGCTATCATACGAATGAACAGCTAATCCTTCGCAAACATACGATATTCGGTTGATGGTATTGATGCTGCTTACCTGTTTAGCCGAATATCTCACCGGGGGCTCAAACCGAGATGTGATATGAACTTAACCGTAGCGAGAAATGTATATAAGTATGGCAAATGCCACTCCCGGGTCTGTCAAGCGTTTGAACTTGTGAACTGGAGTTTCATGTCACTCAATCATTCAATTTTATATCTAACAGGATGTCATGAATCACCGGTAAGTAGGGTAAGTATATGGCAAGCCAAAGTGCTTTTTATTCGAGAATTTCCGATATCGGAAATTGAATTCCCGATATCGGAATTAAAATTTCCGATATCGGAAATTCATGACCTTCAATTTCCGATATCGGAAATTGAATTCTCGATATCGGAAATTGCAATTCTCGATATCGGAAATTGCAATTTCCGATATCGGAAATTAGAATTTTCGATATCGGAAATTGAATTTCCGATATCGGGAATTGCAATTTCCGATATCGGAAATTCGGGGACAATTCCCGATATCGGAAATTCAATTCCCGTTATCGGAAATTCAATTTCCGATATCGGAAATGCAATTTTCGATATCGGAAATTGTCACTGAATTTTCGGTATCGGAAATTGCAACTCTAGGGTGCACTCCACACTTGCCACGGTTTCGTACAAAGTGGTGTCTCCCTAATTTTATAATAGGGAAGGTCGCCCGATTTTGACAGCAAGGTAATTCTTCTTACCTTTCTACTAACTGATATCTATAGTATCACCCTGCTGGACGTAACCATTTCTCCAAACGAGGATATAATAATTGCTTGTTGATCGCACCCACTCGCCTCTACAGAATTAATCGTGTCCAGAATTGAATATCTGGTGGACCAAAATCCGCACTTTTTCGGGAAGCGAAAATGAGGATTCCTTTATGGCCATAAAATTTTACAAAAAACGAGTAGGTCGATCCCCTGTTTTTTTCGCCATTTTAAATTGTCCTTTGGACGGGAAACACTTTAACATACATAAAACGAAAATCATTTCATACGTTTTCGCTGGGTTGCGGGTAGAATTTGACACATTTTCATATATTTTATGGAGTTTTTCAGAAAAGTTGAAGAAGGTTTACGGAGGATTGCACGTCTTTCCTTTTCAATTTCAATAGCTCACAAGTCTCCTGAAATAAGGGCACGAGTGTGCCCATTTAGAAAATATATACTTTTACCAGGCTTTTGTTAAAGATTTTACATCTATTTATGGCCGAAGATCCGAACCCATGCCTGTTTTTAGCCGCACATCATTTAGGTGTGGAATGCACCCCTAGGTTTTGTAAAGCTCCCAGCTTTCATTTCCGATATCGGAAATTCGGTGACCATTTCCGATATGGGAAATTCTATTTCCGATATCGGAAATTGAATTCCCGATATGGGAAATTCTATTTCCGATATCGAAAATTGTCACTGAATTTCCGATATCGGAAATTCTAATTCCCGATATCGGAAATTCTATTTCCGATATCGGGAATTGCAATTTCCGATATCGGAAATTCTAATTTCCGATATCGGGAATTGAATTCCCGATATCGGAAATTCGGAATAAAAAGCACTTTGGCTTGCCATATAAGTAGCCAAGCGATGATATTTACACCACCAGCTACGAAGGAATGTACAAACGACTGTATCTGTGCACATCTAATCCAGCTAAGAGACGGTTCTTTTTTTACCAGGGAGGGGGGTGGGCCGTAGGGCAAGCCGTTTTACTTTTTATTCAGTATTTGGTGATATCATCAAATATTTGCTGATATCATGAAATGATTTACTGATATCATCAAATATTTGCTGATATCAATAAATATTTGCTGATATCAGCAAATATTTGTTGATATCAGCAAATATTTGCTGATATCACCAAATCATTTGATGATATCTGCAACTGATTTGCTGATATCATCAAATAATTTGCTGATATCAGCAAATCATTTGATGATATCATCAAAAACGCTTTATTTGTTGATATCAGCAAATGATTTGCAGATATCATCAAATGATTTGATGATATCAGCAATTGATTTGCTGATATCAACAAATGATTTGATGATATCAGCAAATACTTTATATTTGATGATATCATTAAATATGGTGGAAGGTCAAAGTATGAACCATAACATGGAAGGCTCCCTGTTCAGAATGACAATAAACTTCGTCACAGCGCATGTTCCGTTTCACAGGCTCGCTCCACTATTTCTGCCCCCATTAGCGGCGGTTGACCTGTAGGTCCTGACCATTAACCACTGTTGTGGACTTACCTCGCACACGAGTTTCTGTGTACATCCGACCGGACCCCCCCCCCCTCCGGCAAGGTCAACAAAGATATAACACAGAATTGAAAAGTGATCGGAATGTTCAACAAATAGCGCTTGAGATCATACTGAATTTACAGGGGACATGCTTAGATAAATAATGTCACACAACTGTTTCAATCTGTATCGGCTTTAGTACTATTTGTTACAGTACCCACATCATATAAAGATAAAAAGAAGCCATATGACTTCATTGAGGCTTGGTTAGTTCTGTCTTTATCGTAAGAGCTTGGTCTCCTGTTACGGGTCAGTAAAGTGTCATAGAGATTAATTTATTGTTGTATGTGCGGCTATGCCTTATCTCCTGCCCTAAAAGCTACATGTAACCAGTGAAGAAGCACGACAATCGGCTCTGCCTTAATATACCATGCTCCATGCCGACCGGCTTTCCCGAAATCATTATCCCCTTTCGCCTCACCCCGATTATACTAAAATGCAGATCTAATGAATTTGTGTCTACAAGTCAGTAACCCGCGATGGAAAAGTTTATCTTCCCTGCTGTATATTTATTTGAATGCCCTTATATTCATGATTCTATCTGTCACTTAATAGTAATGTTTAGCGTAAGGTATATGCCAGAGGTTTGATAGGTTTTATTGTTATTGTCTGGTTCCTTAAGTACCGTAATAGATATTGCATGTGATTTGTAGGTAGATAGCTTTACCACAAGGTATAAATTATCAAACAACAGGATGAGAAGGGAGCAGGCATTAACATTTAGGCTTATTTTCACGTTCCGCCATATTTAATGATATCAGCAAATCACTCGATTTGATGATATCATCAAGGATGATATCATATAATACCCTATGAGTACCGCCCTCGCTGCATATATCTAAAACCTATATCTCACTTTACGTATGCTGCATATATCCATATATCGGACGTGACGTCACTCCCGCCACATGTCTCTCCACATTTTCCCCCACCGCAGAAATGATAAGAGATTTGTCCTTTCTATACTACTTACTATCTACTAGCCGCGTCCACGTGAGGTATTGATTTTCTAACTTGTTTGAACGTCTCTAAATTTAAACGCATATTACACAAGACTAGCATATATGATATTAGATAGCGTGACTCAATGGCTCACGTGAGTGCGTGGAGCATAGTATGAAGTTCAAACACTACCAACGGTGGCCAAGGTAACTTGAGTTGAAGTCAGTGCATTGGAAGGAATAGATTAGAATTGATAGATCTTGAGTCCACTTTTTCAGAGGTCAAATTATGGGAGATCAGAAATATCAATATAGCCACCAGCAGGCTTTACGTTCTTCAACACAACATTTTAGTGTATTGAAAGAGGACGATATGATACAACGAAAATGGAAGAAAAAATAGCGTGGAACTTCTCATCTCGGTGAACATATTATCAATATTCTGTACTCCATCCCTTGTTGTGTTATTAGGTTTTCATAAGTTAAATACAAGAGGAGACTTTTATGTGTGGTACAAACTTGACAAGGACACATTTAAGCTAGAGACTGATTTACTAATATGTTTTGCATACTTCCCACCGGAAGGATCACGTCAATACGAATTACTTCAAGGATCTATTTTTGATCATTTGCAAGCGGACATTATTGAATATAATAACGATAGGTTTAAAACTTTGATTCTGGGGGACTTGAATTCAAGAACTGGGAAACAACTGGACTATTACAAGCGTCTAGTCCGTTATTCATAATCCAGCCGTCGTCCATCAGAGAATATCCGCGTCCATAATCCAAAGACCTATTCCATTTCCATATAACAGTATTAGCACCAAATTCAAAAAGACAAAAGTATACATAAACATAGGCTTGTTTCCTGCAAGAGAGAAGCGGTCAACAGTTTTCAATGATGCTACAAGACATCATGATGTTCCAAAATATCAAATCCGTATCGCTGATCAGTATTCTTAATCCATAATATTCGTTATAGAGTCGTCATCTGCTAAAAATGATGTAATTTCAGTCACGCTTTGATTGTGACTGTTCATATGAGTACCATGAGGATCTTGAAGTACATGGGCTCATACGGCCCCTAGCCCCGGGTTAAGCGGAATTAGACACATGTTACCGAAACGTAGCCCCATACGTTCGTGGGTTTTGCTATCAGCATGCGATATGTATCGCCAAATTTGAGAAACTTTGAGTGGAGGCGCTTTGGTGGAATAGCCCTGTTTTATAAGTTTCTGCAACAATGTTTTGTGACGTTGATTAAAATCATCACATTTAACACAGGATCTAGCAAATGCTACTAAGCGAGATATGTATACGCCATATGCAGGTCCCACTAGAATATTACTATCCAAAAAGGGATAGTTTACGATGTCGAAATTGTAATCATCTCTTTTGTCATAAAGTCGACGAGAGAGAATGCCCGCTTCATTTTTATAGAGATAGAGATCTAATAAGATGTGCCTGTAGGGCTATCTGTAGTTTCCTTCAAATCCAGTGAAGGTGGATATATATCCTTCACTGCGTCATTTATATAGCGATTATCCACAGCGAGAAGATCGTCTATATAGCGTTTGGTGAATGAGAAGGAACGGGCTTTGAGTGGATCGGTTTTTGAAAGCGCCAGCATATAGTCATATTCATAAGAGAACAGATACAGGTCAGCCAACAGGGGTGCACAATTAGTATGATTGATGATGCTCCACTACCATTCGAAGATGAAAATGTATATAGATCAGATTCAGAAATTGAGTGTGTATCGGTGGACAAACGTGTGAATAATTTTGGTAACAATTTATTAAAGTTGTGTAAAGTAACAGGCGTGCGAATAGGAAATGGTAGAATAGGTAAAGATCGAGGATCAGGGAAGTTTACTTATGCTGGGAGTAAGGGTAGAAGCCTAATTGATTTGTTCTGTTAAAAGAAGAAACCTTCCACATGCTGGCCGATTTAGTCATTCATGACTTGACCACATATTCTGACCATTCGCCTGTGGAAATTGTTTTAAAAGCGGAAAAGGGAGAAAGACCTGAAAGTAACAGTTGTTATAAGATACATAAATGTAAATGGGAGGCGGAGTTAGCAGAGATTTTTTATAGGAAATTGACTGAATCAGAAAATGAATTGAGAGAAGTGGTTAACTCTATTAAGCCAAATTGTACACTGTCGATTGATGAATGTATCCAATCTTTCAATGGAATAATGAATAATGTTTGTAAACCATTATTTCAAAAGGAAATCAATATCTCTAAGAAGTTTCCGTACTTTGTACATAAAAAGATACCAAAAAATCAGAATGGTTCGATAACGATTGTAAAACCAAACAGATAGAATATAAACAATTTCTAAATATATACACCTGGAAAAAATTTAAACACCCCCTAATATAATGACTAATAACACACCGATGTTAAGGTTTAGCCTGTGTCTGGTGGTAGGTATGATAATAATGATGATCCAACAAATGTTGGCGAGCGTCCTTCATGGAAAGTGACACGAAAAAATATCATGGGAGCATGTGGAAAAGGGAACCCACGAATTTTCCCAAATGCAGTTTGTGTATGCTACATATTTCGGTATTTAATGTGCATGGGTTGCAATATTCAATCATCATCTGTCACCATGGCACGAAGAAGAATATCAGCTGCACAGAGATGGCAAATTATTGGCATGCATTCAACCGGTATGTCCTTTAAAGCAATTGGTCGTCAACTCCATATCCACTACACAGTAATCAGCCGTCTGGTGAGGAAACAGGCAAACCAATGAGGTGGAGGACCGTCCACGTTCCGGACGACTCCGGGTGACACCACAACGTGAAGACAGAGCACTTCTGAGGCTAATTCGACGAGATCCATTCGCCCCAAGTACTGTTCTGAAGAACCTCTGGTTACCAAATCGCCGTTTCTCCACGAGAACAGTCAGGAATCGCCTAAGAAGTGCCAGGTATCGGTCCAGAAGGGTCATCAAACGTCCTCTCCTGAGTGATCATCACCAACGAGTACGTTTGGCTTGGCGTATAGCACGACACCGCTGGAATCTGAGGCGTTGGCGAAGAATTCATTGATAGGATGAAAGCCGGTCCCTTCTTCATGTAAATGATGGACGCGAGAGAGTTTGAAGGCAGCCAAATACAGCCTATACACCAAGAAACATCAAATCGACAGTTGCCTTTGGTGGGGGTTCAGTAATGGTGTGGGGCTGTGTCTCTCATGACTGTAAGCTTGACATGGTAACAATACGTGGGAATCTGAATGGCGATTAGTACATCCGGGATGTCCTTGCCCCAGTTGTTGTCCCCCATATTGATAACCATCCTCTTGCTACCAGACCTGTGTGTTATGGATGACAACGCTAGACCGCGCCGTTCTCGTGCAGTGACAGCATTCATTCAGAATAATGCAGTGACTTATCTTCCTTGGCCCGCCACGAGTCCTGATCTGGATCCTCTTGAGCACATTTGGGACATTCTTGGGCGTCGAATACAAGCACGTGAACCTCCAGTACAAAATCTGCGCGAGTTGAAAGCAGCTTTGCACCAGGAATGGCGACAATTTCCTATGCAACGGATACGACGATTGACTGGGGGGATGCGACGCCGGGTAGAGGCAGTTATCCAAGCACGTGGAGGATACACCAGATATTGAATTGGAAAACTGTCCCTTGTTACAAATGACTTTTTTCTCCATTCATATCCAAACCACGTTGCCTGGTTGACTCTCCAGCTCCATACTGGTAACGGGTATCATTTTGATCTCAAACAGTTACTTTTTTGGTACGCCAGTGCTATCATTAAAATGATAAAGAAAACTGTCATTATTGTGTTTTCTTGTAGCCAGAACTTGACCTTACATGATAGCATGCAGTTTTACAAACTTACTGTGCCTGTACTCCTCTGATATCGACCAATACATATACCTTTGTAAATGTTCATGGGGGTGCTTAACTTTTTTCCAGGTGTATATATAACAAGTCCCTTCGAGAACATGATCTGCATATTATGTATGAAAAGAAGAGAAAGTATAAACTATGCATTAAAAAGAAACGTTACGAATATAACAAAGAATATCCAATGAAATAAATAGTCTGACGAGAAGACAACAAAAAGACTTTTGGAAATACTTTCAATAGAAGAAGCCCCCTTCAAATTGCAAAATGGACATGAATGATCTATTCCTTCATTTCAAAACTTTACATACAATGGCATCTGTACATCATGACGAGAATATAGAGGGAAATAATATGTGAGGAAATCGATAATGGGGAATATAATCGATAATGGGGAATATAATCGATAATGGGGAGTATAATCGATAATGGGGAATCGATAATGGGGAATATAATCGATAATGGGGAATATAATCGATAATGGGGAATATAATCGATAATGGGGAATATAATCGATAATGGGGAATATAATCGATAATGGGGAATGGGGGGGAATCTTGGAAGAGAGGGAAGTTGATAATGCAGGGGAGATAATTTATCAAGAGTTAGATGAACAGATTAGTATCGCTGAAGTGTTTTATGTTATGGATAGTTTGAAACGTGACAAGTCGCCGGGTAATGATTGTATATTGAACGAATATTTACGAAATGGTAAACATATATTTGCGCCGATTTTAACAGACCTGTTTAACGCAATATTAGATGCAGGCTATTACCCCAAAGCATGGACGGATGACATTATAATACCGATATTTAAAAACGGTGACGACTCTGACCTTCGTAATTATCGAGGAATAACTCTGCTTAGTTCAGCGTCCAAATTATTCACAGGAATCCTAAATAATCGGTTAAAAATATGGGCAGCAGAGCATGATAAAATATCACAGGCACAATTCGGATTCAAAAGGGGTTGTGGGACTGTGGATGCCATCTTCTGCTTACACGGTATAATTTCAGCGTTTTTAAATGAAAGTAAAAAAGTATACTGTACGTTTATAGATTTCAACAGGCGTTTGACAGTGTTTACAGGCAAGGTTTATGGTACAAATTGTTCCGACAACGTGTCAGAGGTAAAATGCTTAGAATTTTGAGGTCAATGTATAGTGTAGTTAAATCTTGTATCTCATATTGTGGACATGTTACGGAGTACTTTATGTAAAGGAGAAAGACCGAGTAACTGTACATTCGTGAAAAAGAATCGACGAGGCGCGAAGCGCCGAGTCGATTCTTTTCCACGAATGTACAGTTACGAGGTCTTTCTCCGACTTAAACGCTAGTCCAACGATAATGTATTTACTTCTTCGTCTTACACGAAGAATGAAATGAGCTCTGTCAAACCGAACAAATTGCCATGATATAGGCCCAGGTAATTACATGTGTGGAACCATTCGAACAATAACTGCAAAGGGCCAAGTACGCACACTGTACCCGATTGACGGCGTCCTACATGATGGACAGTCCATCACGTGGGAAGGAATTTACGCATACGCCTACCTGGGCTGCTGTTTATCTATTCAACACAGGAAAATCGTTCCCCGATGTCGTAGGCGATAAATAACTTACACAATGGCCGTATTATGTAACACATCATGGTTGTTTCAGGGCAAACAACACATTTGCACACGAAACAAAACTACCACAACCCGTTTGACTGGTCCGTAACTTTCACGTTATCGTTACAAAGATTTGTAACAAAAAAATATATGTAATTGATATATACGTGTCACAATCTACATTACGTGAAACGCATATGAAGCAAAACATGCAGACATACAAATTACATATCCATATGTCCATACGCATGATCTCATACCAGGCCCATAATTAACGGAATGTCTGACAGGAATTCACTTTTACCGGTACACATTTCACTTGTACCCACATCCATACGTGCGGCAGAAAATTAATGTGTTACGATATACAGACGCGTCATATTTTGACTGCTGAGTCTGCAATCAACGCACGGCAGGCGATAACCAAAGATTAGACCTATATTTGAGGCAGTCGGTGTTTTAATGTATGTATATGAGAAGGCAGAAAGTGTAACACTCACAAAAAGAAATCGTGACCGAAATCAGAGAAACTACAGTCACAGAACGCTTATCGGACTGCTATTCGGAGTTAAAGGTTTATGCCATTCCTACATGTATATGCAGTTTGCACATTTATTACATTGTAGTCGGCATGGTATCTTTCTGGGTTGTGTTTTCTTCGCTCGTCTACTGTTTTTACCTCCGTCAATCAGACGGAGGTCTAGGAGCGCAACGTGATATCTCCCGCCAAATAATTGTCATATGGGGAACCCACGACTCGCGTGATTTCCAATAGGGATTGCTATGGTTCCCGATGAAATTTTGAAAAGTTCCTGGACACAATTGAATGCTTACGTCACAAAAGGTGTGTATCCTTTGCAGCGCTTCCACCGGGTCTCTTAATTCGAGGGTACTAAATTCGCGCGTGTACTTATAGCTTCGCGCTGGTACAGATGGCCGGTATGCGACGAAGACAAACCTGCGCTTTCATAAAAAGTAAATTTTCACGAAAGAAAAACTCGCATTCCGGATAGTATAATTGGAAACTTCGACGAGAATCTCTGAATCGGCAAAAAGATAAAGGACCCACGACTCGTGTGATTTCCAATAGGGATTGCTATGGTTCCCGACGAAATTTTGAAAAGTTCCTGGACACAATTGAATGCTTACGTCACAAAAGGTGTGTATCCTTTGCAGCGCTTCCGCCGGGTCTCTTAATTCGAGGGTACTAAATTCGCGCGTGTACTTATAGCTTCGCGCTGGTACAGATGGCCGGTATGCGACGAAGACAAACCTGCGCTTTCATAAAAAGCAAATTTTCACGAAAGAAAAACTCGTTTTCCGGATAGTATAATTGGAAACTTCGACGAGAATCTCTGAATCGGCAAAAAGATAAAGGACGAGTGTCATTCACCAGGATGCGAGTCGGAAATGAGAAGTCAAATTCAAAGTCAGAGGTCAAAAACGTAAAACTCCGAAGAACTCTCCCGGCTTTTTCTTTTCTTTTTTTTTTGAGTTGGGGGGGGGGGAGATAGCGACTGGAAAAATATATCTTCCCATGCTTCAATCGTTATCTGTGAATCCGATCAACAACCTAGCCAGACAATCTGTCAAAAATGATCCGTCGTCTGGGTAAGGTTGAAGGGTAATCGGAAGCTCGGACTGTGATACAGCCAAAAACTGTTGTTGTTGTAGTCTAGAAAAATAACTGCCATGCACTCTATGGAGAAGGGCCTCGTGAGGCACAAAGTGCAATTTTGTTGTTGTTGTTTATCTGCAAATCCGCTCATCTCGATGGGTATCTTTCACTGGTTCTCACAGTTGCCTGGCCTGTGTTATATTCGGTGGTCGAAGTCTACGTATAGTTGTTTTCAATAAATTATGGAAATTAATACAAACATATATACAGATATTTTTTTAAATAGATTTTTTTATAAGTGTATTTCTCTTTCATCTTAGGCTCAATTAAAGTCATTCTCTAAAATGTGAAGCCGAGTTAATACAGTGTTTAATTATCTACCAAACCCTGTCCTCTATGACATAGAATAAAAGAGAAGTTTGGAATAGAACCGCTCAACACAGTTTCTGAACATCAAGTTGTACATAAGTATTTTTACTTACTCTGTACAAGCTGAGGGCATTTTTGTGGCTTTTGAAAATTTTGAGATTTTTGCGTGTCTGTCCATATTTAACTAAGCGACGTCCAAGCGAGCTAATGTACGCGCGTTATATTCATATCAAATATGGTGCGGCTTGTGTTCAATGAGGCTTGGAATGTTTATACAATTAATTTTCTTCTCACTGTTACACAATGAAATTAAGTTTCAAATCATTTGATTCATCTCTTCGATGTAGATTGTTATGTTTCATTCGAGGAAATAATTTTAAAAGATACATATGACATTTTCTAACTTTATGGCTGGAGTTGTATCACAAAGAGCAAACGGCGTAAACATGCTTTCCCATCTCACCCACGCTCATATGGGTATCGATCGTTCCTATTCGAGGACACACTAACTGATGACCTAGTTCAGAGCCAGTGATTTGCTCGCCCTCCACCCCATTGGATATCAGTTGATTCCTAAGGAAATAAACATTACACATGTAATGACCACCTGCCGAGTGATACATGTGTGAATCGGTCAGACATTTCCAAGGATGCCAAATTCTAACTTAAAACAACCATGCCGGATTTCATTGCTTCACTGAGAATAATTGGATCTAACTTTTACAAAGCCTGCAGCTCCCAATAGCTCCTGGATCTAGAACACATAAATGAAGGGACCTAGTTTATCGGTGCTATGTCAAAAATAGCATGTAGAATGGGATTGTGCGGATAATATCCTTGGAAGTTGAAGTCCTGCTGCATGCTTCACAAACATCATCAAAAGTGAAAATTATCTCCCTTGACCAGGTAAGGACTTGAATGTATGTCTAAAATGATTTAGCTTCTAGAAACAGACTTCATTTCAAATTTTAATTCCAATTCTGCTACATGTACATGTATAAAATACATACAGAATGAACTGCATACATAATAACACAAAGAACAGGTATATGTATCTCATTACATTCTTATTCAAAGATCAATACCTGGGTAATATTACAACAATACCATGGCGTTATATATTGTTATGATTGACTTAACTTTAGCTGCTGAAGATATTTCTAATTTGAGATCAATGAACAATCATACTAGATTTCATAACTTCATTTATTTTCACAATAAGCAACATAATCGAGATTAGCAAGTGAAGTTTTAAAACATAATATAATAAACAGCATGGGTCTTCTTCAGTTTATTGTAGACAAAAATACCCATGAATATATGTTACCATGATTCAGTCATGATATTACCTGTAATATATTGATGTCGACAAGGTATAAACATAATTATTTGATAGTATTACTAATTGTATGTTGTTTATGATTAACATGAACTTTTTATTTGCTGCGTGGAATTCAGTCATTTGTTCCATAGGGGCAATATTCTCATCAGTCATCACCATTCAATGTGAATGTGATACATGTACAAGTCCATGGTCATTGATACAGTAAGGTGAAGGCGAAGGTGACCTGTAACACCAGTATACAAGATTATAACGAGCGTATTGAATCCTCATCATATGATGTTGAGACAGATCAGAACGAAGTGTCGGTAAAATCAGGTGTGTTTTGAAGAGCATTCTCTCATCAGTGATGATGCTATACTGTACACATACAAAATATGAAGTGTTGATGTGTTGGGCCTATAGCACAAAATCACAAGCAAGTTGGTACAACAACTAGGCACACGGTGTCTCATTTCTGCCGCTAACGTGTCGATTTGGGTGAGGGGATCCTCTCAGGGGGAGGTGGGGTGGGATGGGGCCTAATGTCTCAAGCACTTTTCCAGGTTTTCCATCAATATACTCTATTCCATACCCCAATATTTCAAGCACGTCAAATCAAACAAAAATGATTTGCTGGGAATGTGACTTTCACATCCCTGTCTGGACATGCTAGTGAGGAACCCTCAATCCCAGATTAATTACCATTGATGAAGCTAACGTCCAACAAATGCAAAATTGAGCTTGGCATCCGGCCGTATGTTATTCAGTGATGTACTACGCTACGGACCCTGTTGCCTCGACGGAGGTCTTTGCGCCCATCCAGCGCTTGTTTTAAAGAACACTACTTAATTTCACCTGTTAGTTCCGGCTGAATTGACTAAGTCCAATTCGCTTGTTGCAGTGCTGTTTGTCATTTGTACATTTCAGGAAACCGACATCGAGTAGTCTATTGCCTCATTCGTGTCTTCTTACATGCTTTAACTGACGGACGCGTTTCTTTCCAGAGAAAGAATGTACACTTGCTGTACATTCATGAAAAAGAATGTACACTTGCTGTACATTCGTGAAAAATAATGTACATTTTTAAAAATAGAATGACGTCACAACTAGCGTTTAAGTGTGAAAGGGGTCTAAGACAAGGAGAGGTACTGCCGCCGATTTTATTTAGTCTGTTTATTGAAGACATAGAGCTTAATCTTATGAGTACAGGTAACACTGGGTTAACATTGAAGGAAATGTCGCTATTTCTACTACTATACGCAGACGATTTAGTTCTACTTTCGGACTCACCAGAGAGGCTACAAACGCAACTGGATCAGGTCAAGAAATATTGTAAAAAATGGAAGCTTAATGTTAAGGTTGAAAAGACTAAAGCAATGGTATTTAGGAGAGGAGGGTTCTTGAAAAACACTGACGTATGGTTTTATGACAACAATAGGATTGATACTGTGGAAGGGTTCAATTATCTTGGGCTAGTTCTCACATTCAATGGCAAGTTTTCAAAAGCTCAGAAAGCCCTAGCAGATAAAGGAGCGAAAGCATCGGGCTTATGGCAAGCCGTTTTACTTTTTATTCGGTATTTGGTGATATCATCAAATATTTGCTGATATCATGAAATGATTTACTGATATCATCAAATATTTGCTGATATCACCAAATCATTTGATGATATCTGCAACTGATTTGCTGATATCATCAAATGATTTGTTGATATCAGCAAATCATTGATGATATCATCAAAAACGCTTTATTTGTTGATATCAGCAAATGATTTGCTGATATCATCAAATGATTTGCTGATATCATCAAATGATTTGATGATATCAGCAATTGATTTGCTGATATCAGCAAATGATTTGATGATATCAGCAAATACTTTATATTTGATGATATCATTAAATATGGTGGAAGGTCAAAGTATGAACCATAACATGGAAGGCTCCCTGTTCAGAATGACAATAAACTTCGTCACAGCGCATGTTCCGTTTCACAGGCTCGCTTCACTATTTCTGTCCCCATTAGCGGCGGTTGACCTGTAGGTCCTGACCATTAACCACTGTGGTGGACCTACCTCGCACACGAGTTTCTGTGTACATCCGACCGGACCCCCGGCACGGTCAACATAGATATAACACAGAATTGAAAAGTGATCGGAATGTTCAACAAATAGCGCTTGAGATCATACTGAATTTACAGGGGACATGCTTAGATAAATAATGTCACACAACTGTTTCAATCTGAAAAGTGATCGGAATGTTCAACAAATAGCGCTTGAGATCATACTGAATTTACAGGGGACATGCTTAGATAAATAATGTCACACAACTGTTTCAATCTGTATCGGCTTTAGTACTATTTGATTAGAGTACCCACATCATATAAAGATGAAAAGAAGCCATATGACTTCATTGAGGCTTGGTTAGTTTTGTCTTTATCGTAAGAGCTTGGTCTCCTGTTACGGGTCAGTAAAGGGTCATAGAGATTAATTTATTGTTGTATGAGAGCTTGGTCTCCTGTTACGGGTCAGTAAAGGGTCATAGAGATTAATTTATTGTTGTATGTGCGGCTATGCCTTATCTCCTGCCCTAAAAGCTAACCAGTGAAGAAGCACGACAATCGGCTCTGCCTTAATATACCATGCTCCATAATAATTTTCTAAGGTAGTGAGAATCCCATAATAGCCTGTAGTTTTCATGTAATGATACACAGCACCGCTGACAATAACTTGACATAATTATATGAATTTTATTACATTGAATAACTTAGTAAAGAAACCATAATTGTGTATTTAGAAAATATTTCATTCGGAATTTGGAGATGACCCCCAAGTGACATCATGATTCAAGATATCTTAACATAACTGTTATCAATCGATTCCCTGTTTACTAGAGAGGAAATTGCTACCTCACACTATAGGATGTGGCCGTGTGGGGGGGGGAGGTGCATTTTACTGCTAAAATGAGGCGTTTTTTGCAATCGCCGCTCGTCTAATGCAGTAGTTAGTGTTTTTTACCTAATATACTATGGTGAATGACGCTCGTTAAATTGAGGATTTAAAAGGTAATTGCATCAAATCTTTGCCGAAGTATTTGACCGATGACTATATTCGACATAAGAACCATTTTGGCCATTTAACAATGAAGTATTTTACCCACAAAAAAACTTTTGACATGGCTTTTAGTGCGTTTGACGCAATTGAATTGTATTTTGAAGATGGCCCCTCTGTGGCGTCACAGGTCAATGACCTCAAATTTCTTTTTGATATTAGAAGATTGAAGAACCTTTGCGTAATCAGATTACACCAACCATTTTTCCCTATGCCTGGTAGGAGTGAAGATATAGTCATTTTAATATCTATACCCCCATTTTAAAAATAGAAAGGAGCAATCCAATGGTTCTTGTATTTCCTAATTTATCTAGCATACGGCAATAGTTTTCACCACCACATCCTACCTCATCTGAAAGAAGAGAGTCTAAGCTTTCAAATGATATATAGTTTGCCTCTGTGTACGGGGGGTGCATTTTATTCCCCAAAACAGGGTCCCGGCCGCTCGCCTAGGACGAGTAGTAGCGAAAGAACATGTTTTATAATTGGCTCAGTGCCAATTTTTCCCCACGATTTGCGGGATGTCCACAGCATCCGTGACGTCATTGGTGACGTCATCAGTACGAGTAGTAGCCAAAGTGGGCATTTTGGGGCAGTGAAGGAAGGAAGACTTCAAATACGCTGCATGGACCGATTGGGTCGAGTGAGGTGTCAAAGTGAAGCGCCCCTCCAGGACCATATGGAATGGATGTACAGACTTGTATCTGAGTTTTTTCCATCATGTGGCGGTCACGTGATTAGGAGTGCATGTACGGACTTGTATGCCGTCCATTCATTTGAGTCGGGGACTTGGGGTCCCTACGGAAGGATTTTGCAAGTCATGGGTCGGTGAATGTATAATGAGGATTTGTCTCGAAAATATAAAAAGCGGAACACGGACTTTACCCCTACAATAGAGGAAACCCCCTATCAACCCTATCCCAAAAGGCTAATATCGGTCCCCGGTCTTATCGGGTTCTGCCTGGAGTGGGTGTATGTAAATTTAGGATTTGTCCCGAAAATATAAAAGCGGAACACGGATTTTACCCCTACAATAGAGGAAACCCCCTATCAACCCTATCCCAAAGGGCGAATATTGGTCCCTGGCTTATCGGGGCCTGCTGAGAGAGGTAGGGTGGGGGAGTGGGTGCATGTAAATTGAGGATTTGTCCCCGAAAATATAAAAAGTGGAACACGGGCTTTACCCCTACAATAGAGGAAAACCCCTATCAACCCTATCCCAAAGGGCTAATATCGGTTTCTGGGCTTATCGGGTTCTGCCTAGTGTGGGTGTATGTAAATTTAGGATTTGTCCCGAAAATATAAAAAGCGGAGCACGGACTTTACCGCTACAATAGAGGAAAACCCCTATCAACCCTATCCCGAAGGGCGAATATCGGTCCCTGGCTTATCGGGGCCTGCTGAGAGAGGTAGGGTGGGGGAGTGGGTGCATGTAAATTGAGGATTTGTCCCCGAAAATATAAAAAGCGGAACACGGCCTTTACCCCTAAAATAGGGGGAAACTCCTATCAACCACGTCTAGTGGGGCTTATCGGAGCCTGCCGACCGAGGTAGGATGGGGGAGTGGGTGCATGTAAATTGAGGATTTGTCCCGAAAATATAAAAAGCGGAACACGGACTTTACCCCTACAATAGAGGAAAACCCCTATCAACCCTATCACAAAGGGCTAATATCGATCCCCGGGCTTATCGGGTTCTGCCTGGAGTGGGTGTATGTAAATTTAGGATTTGTCCCGAAAATACAAAAAGCGGAACACGGACTTTACCCCTACAATAGAGGAAAACCCCTATCAACCCTATCCCAAAGGGCGAATATTGGTCCCTGGCTTAGCGGGGCCTGCTGAGAGCGGTAGCGTGGGGAAGTGGGTGCATGTAAATTGAGGATTTGTCCCAGAAAATATAAAAAGCGGAACACGGACTTTACCCCTACAATAGAGGAAAACCCCTATCAACCCTATCCCAAAGGGCTAATATCGGTTCCCGGGCTTATCGGATTCTGCCTAGAGTGGGTGTATGTAAATTTAGGATTTGTCCCGAAAATATAAAAAGCGGAGCAGGGACTTTACCGTTACAATAGAGGAAAACCCCTATCAACCCTATCCCAAAGGGCGAATATCGGTCCCTCGCTTGTCGGGGCCTGCTGAGAGAGGTAGGGTGGGGGAGTGGGTGCATGTAAATTGAGGATTTGTCCCCGAAAATATAGAAAGCGGAACACGGACTTTACCCCTAAACTAGGGGAAAACTCCTATCAACCACGTCTAGTGGGGCTTATCGGAGCCTGCCGACAGAGGTAGGATGGGGGAGTGGGTGCATGTAAATTGAGGATTTGTCCCGAAAATATAAAAAGCGGAACACGGACTTTACCCCTAAAATAGGGGAAAATCCCCATCAACTCCAGCCAAAAGGGCTAATATCGGTCCCCGGGCTTATCGGGGCCTGCCTATCAAGTCAATGGGGTGGGTGCATGTAATATTAGAATTTTTTTCCGAAAATATAAAAAGCGGAACACGGACTTCACCCCTACAATAGGGGTCTGTATTATACAATATGTATGTATGGGGTATGGGGATGGTCATTTTTTTTGGCATTTTACTATGGGTTATGGGGTCTCGTTTTTCTCGTCTCGCCACGAAAAACACGATGGGCGGGATCCTGGAGCGAATCGGTGAAATTTTTCGAAAAGTCACGGAGGTCTGTATATAGGCCCATATAGCTTGATACTGGCTATGGTAGGGATAGGTCCAGCCTGGGAAATTCACACACGTTCATTGTGATATGGGTTGTTTGGATTTGTTTTTCACGTCTCGTCATTTAGAACATGATGGGAAGGTTCCCGGAGCGAAACGGTGAAATGTTTGGAAAAAGTTCACCGAGGCCTGAGAAGGTCCATATAGCTCCATACGGGCTAAGGAGGTATAGGTCCATACTGGGTGAACGTTTTGGGGTCTAGGTGAGCCCCTAATGATCCTATGGTGTCGTATGAGGTCTTATTTGAAGCTCTTGTGGAGGAGCATCCGACTGGACTAATGGTTTGTCCGTGTTCAATAGTTTGCGCATGCGCAGTCTGGCCGTAGTATAGAAAGCAGGCATTTTGTGGGGTATGTGAGGGTGTGTTTGGGGTAGAGATGGACCGCTATGGATCCGAATGGGTCGTGCAATGTGTCAAAGTGAAGCTTGTATAGGGTAGAGTTAGAATGACGTGTTTTTGCGTGCAAGTCGCTTCAATCTGCGCATGCGCAGTTGGTTGTAGTAAGTAAAGTGGCCATTTTGTGGCAGTGCAGGAAGGTATTTGGTGTAGAGATGGACCATCCTTGGTCCGAATGCGTCCTGGGAGGTGTCATGTTGTAGTTCCCGGGGTGTAGACCCCGATTTGAGGGATCTTCACGTCATCTGTGACGCCATCGGTGACGTCATCAGTAGGAGTAGTAGCCAAAGAGGGCATTTTGGGGCAATGAAAGAAGGTACTTGGTGTACATATGGGCCATTCTTGGTCCAAATAGGTCGTCGTACGTGTCATGTTGTAGCTCTAGAATGTCCACGTCATCTGTGACTTCATCGGTGACGTCATCAGTACGAGTAGTAGCGAAAGTGGGCATTTTGGGGCAGTGAAAGAAGGTATTTGGTATAGAGATGGCCCATTCTTGGTCCGAATGCGTCCTGTGGGGTGTCATCTTGTAGTTCTCGGGGCGCAGACCACGATTTGAGGGATGTTCACGTAGTCTGTGATGTCATTGGTGACGTCATCAGTAGGAGGAGTAGCCAAAGTGGGCATTTTGGGGCAGCGAAAGAAGGTATTTGGTGTAGAGATGGACCATCCTTGGTCCGAATGCGTCGTGGGAAGTGTCTCGGGGTGTAGACTCCATTTGAGGGATGTCCGCAGCATCTGTGACGTCATCGGTGACGTCATCAGTACGAGTAGTAGCGAAAGAACATGTTTTATAATTGGCTCAGTGCCAATTTTTTCCCACGATTTGCGGAATGTCCACAGCATCTTTGACGTCATTGGTAACGTCATCAGTACGAGTAGTAGCCAAAGTGGGCATTTTGGGGCAGTGAAGGAAGGTATGTGTTGTAGAGATGGGCCATCCATATCTGTCATGCATTATATCATATCTTTACTTTGACGTCATCGGTGACGTCATCAGTACGAGTAGTAGCGAAAGTACATGGTGTAGACCACAACTTGAGTGATTTCCTTGTGATCTGTGACGTCATTGTTGACGGAGCTCCGCTGTATTATACAATCGAATAGCGGTTGTCTTGAATAACAACAAGTTCAGCAATGTTCATACAGTTTATTATCCCCAATGTTACATCATACCCAGGCTGGGGGAGCCAACCAAACGCCAGATTTAATCTGAGGGACGTAGCTTGGTCATTGAAGATGGTTTCCACGTAGCTGTGTAAACGGGCCAGGTCGGTCAGTCGGAAATTGTAGATATCTTGAATAGGGCGATGACGGTGGAAACAGTGCCGTATCATGGGCCAATGGCGCCGATAGATGTCACTCACTGGATGGTCTTCGTGTAACAGATCGCTAGGAACATTTATGGGTTCATCCGCGAAGTGTACTTTGCTCCCCACGTCGTACAAAATCTGACCCAAGGTCTTGTCGTCGGAATTTGACTGTTGAATTAGGGCGACATCATCATCATCGGCCCTCGTGCGGTGGGTGTGAGTTCCCGCTGTCTCGATACTGTTGCCTACGGGCTCCTCTACCTGCAAACGTGGGTGCGGATCAGGGTGTTGTGTACGTTGGTGTCGCAGCAACAGACTGGGTAGTTTGAAAAGCCGACCACATTCCTCGCATAGATGCTTGGGTTCCCCATGCACTGTCCGTTCGTGACACCGTAGACTGTCCAGGCGAATAAATAGTTTCCCACACCTCGTGCAGCTATACCGGGTGGTTCCGTCGTGCTTGGTGGCCTCATGGCGGCGCAAGTCGTGCAGACGAGTAAACGATTTGGAGCACGTAGTACAAGTGAACATCTTGGTGATTGACAGCGTGTCTGATGAAACGGCCAGGCCGCTTCCCTTTTATAGCACGCTAGCTGGTGATCTATTTTTAGCACACTCACTTGAAGTCCCTCCAAATCGATGACCGAGATGTACTGGTGTACGACTGAGCCACATTGCGTACGTGTGTGTGTTTATGTTTGAGTCCAACCGTGCACCATGTCGAATTACGTTCTCTCCGAAAACTTCCTCTCATCGCATCAATATAAACACAACCAAGAGACATCAACAACAACAGGCACATTGTGTAATACACGTTTTATTATCCTCACACCATCACCACCACTACCACCACCACCACCACCTAGCGTTGACGCCGTCAACGATCAGCGTGTAGACATATAGAGTATGTACGGCATGTTATGGTATTCATCAGTGCATGGGTGAAGCATTCAGCCGATGGTTTAGTCGGTCAGCTTGGTAACGAAAAACCTGACATTGGTCATCCTCTCTACGACCCCCTGGGTGTTGGGGCGTTGTTGTTGGTCCCATTTCAAGGGATCCACAGTATCCAGTTTCTCCAGCATCGTCTCTAGCGAAGCCCTATCCGTGATGGTAAACGGTTGGTCAAACACCCGTATGCTACTGCTCGGGTAAAAGTATCGGACTTGGTCTGCCTCCTTATGCTGCAGCACATAACCAAACGCCAGATTCAACTTGAAGGTCGTACTTTGATCGTTGAAGATGGCTTCCACGTAGCTGCGTAGATGGGCGAGGTCGGTCAGTCGGAAATTGTAGATATCTTGAACAGGGCGATTACGGTGGAAACAGTGCCGGATCATGGGCCAGTGCCGGATCTGTGAGGTCACTTCCGCTTCCGTTCACGTGACCGGAAATGACCTTTGACCCTGCGCGCGCTAACAATATCGGATAAAAATTGCGCGCAGGGTCAAAGGTCAGTTCCACAGCGCCACCTGTCTTGTAACAACTTCCGGTTCCGGACCCGTGACAGTAAACATGGAAAAACCGGGAGGTAAGTTGCGAACCCGGATGTAAAACCACAGTACCCGTATGGAAGATGGTGGAAGGAGGGGAAAACCCCACTGGAAACCCGGATGTTGACAAGGTCCCGGATGTACACACGCGCGCGCTCAACGCGGTTCAGTTGTACACCAGTACATCTTAGGCCTCGACTTGGGAGTAGTTGAACTGAGTGTGCTAAAAATAGATCACCAGCTAGCGTGCTATAAAAGGGAAGCGGCCTGGTGGTTTCATCAGATACTCTGTCAACCACCAAGATGTTCACTTGCACTACGTGCTCCAAATCATTCACTCGTCTGCACGACGGAACCACCCGGTATAGCTGTACGATATGTACACTATCGTTTCAGCGCCCGGATCATTTACAGCGCCATAAACGTTCAATTCATGGGCCACCCAAGCGTCCATGCGAAAAATGTGGTCGGCTTTTCAAACTGACCAGTCAATTGCTGCGACACCAACGCACACGACACCCTGTTCCGCAGCCACGTTTGCTGGTAGAGAAGGCCGTAGGCACCGGTATCGAGACAGAGGGAACTCCCACCCATCGCACGAGGGCTGACGATGATGATGTCGCCCTAATTCAACAGTCAAATTCCGACGACAAGACCTTGGGGCAGATTTTGTACGGCGTAGAGGGCGAAGAACACTTCGCGGACGAATCCATAAATGTTCCTAGCGATCTGTTACACGACGATCATCCAGTGAGTGTCATCTATCGGCGCCATTGGCCCATGATCCGGCACTGTTTCCACCGTCATCGCCCTATTCAAGATATCTACAATTTCCGACTGACCGACCTCGCCCGTTTACACAGCTACGTGGAAGCCATCTTCAATGACCAAGCTACGTCCTTCAAGTTGAATCTGGCGTTTGGTTATGTGCTGCAGCATAAGGTGACAGACCAAGTCCGATACTTTTACCCGAGCAGTAACATCCGGGTATTTGATCAATCGTTTATCATCACGGATAGGGCGTCGCTAGAGACGATGCTGGAGAAACTGGACACCGTGGATGCCTTGGAATGGACCCAACAACAACGTCCCAACACCAAGTGGACAGTGGAGAGGATGACCAATGTCACGTTTTTCGTTACCAAGCTGACTGACCACCGAATCGGCTGAATGCTTCACCCATGCACTGATCAATACTATAACATGCCGTACATACTCTATATGTCTACATGCTGATCGTTGAATAGAGCTCAGTAAAAACTTGTACCTAATGTGATGGTGCGTTAAATAATAAAACATGGTGTTTTATATTTCAATTTGCTTTGATGTGAACATACTAAACGTACCCAGGGCGGCTCCCCCAGCCTGGGTATGATGTAACATTGGGGATAATAAACTGTATGAACATTGCTGAACTTGTTGTTATTCAAGACAACCGCTATTCGATTGTATAATACAGCTCCGGAGCTCCGACCCACGGGCGCTACCACCACCACCACCGGGCGTTGACGAGCGGTGGTGGTGTTGGTGGTCGTGTGTGCTAGTGTGTGTGTGTGTGTGTGTGGTATTATTGGTGTGTGGTGGTGTCTGTACATATAGAGATTAACTCGTGTCCCTCATCATTCCATATGTATTGGACGACTAATCAAAATTTCGCTACCACTCGTACTGATGACGTCACCAATGACGTCACAGATCACATGGAAATTGCTCAAGTTATGGTCTACACCATGTACTTTCGCTACTACTCGTACTGATGACGTCACCGATGACGTCACAGCAAAGATATGGTATAATGCATGACAGATATGGATGGTCCATCTCTACAACGAATACCTTCACTGCCCCAAAATGCCCACTTTGGCTACTACTCGTACTGATGACGTCACCAATGACGTCACAGATGCTGTGGACATCCCGCAAATCGTGGAGAAAAATTGGCACTGAGCCAATTATAAAACATGTTCTTTCGCTACTACTCGTACTGATGACGTCACCGATGACGTCACAGATGCTGTGGACATCCCTCAAATGGAGTCTACACCCCGAGAACTGCAAGATGACACTTCCCACGACGCATTCGGACCAAGGATGGTCCATCTCTACACCGAATACCTTCTTTCACTGCCCCAAAATGCCCACTTTGGCTACTACTCCTACTGATGACGTCACCAATGACATCACAGATGCCGTGAACATCCCTCAAATCGTGGTCTGCACCCCGAGAACTACAAGATGACACCCCACAGGACGCATTCGGACCAAGAATGGGCCATCTCTACACCAAATACCTTCTTTCACTGCCCCAAAATTCCCACTTTCCCTACTACTTGTACTGATGACGTCACCGATGAAGTCACAGATGACGTGGACATTCCGCAAATCGGGATCTACACCCCGAGAGCTACAACATAACTCCGACGACCCATTCGGACCAAGAATGGGCGATCTCTACACCAAATACCTTCTTTCATTGCCCCAAAATGCCCACTTTGGCTACTACTCCTACTGATGACGTCACCGATGGCGTCACAGATGACGTGAACATCCCTCAAATCGGGGTCTACACCCCGAGAACTACAACATGACGCCTCCCAGGACGCATTCGGACCAAGGATGGTCCATCTCTACACCAAATACCTTCCTGCACTGCCCCAAAATGGCCACTTTACTTACTACAACCAACTGCGCATGCGCAGATTGACGCGACTTGCACGTAAAATCAAACCATTCTGACTCTACCCTACACAAGCTTCAATTTGGCACATTGCACGACCCATTCGGATCCATAGCGGTCCATCTCTACCCCAAACACACCCCCACATACCCCCCAAAATGCCTGCTTTTTATACTACGGCCAGACTGCGCATGCGCAGACTATTGAACACGGACAAAACATTAGTCCAGTCGGATGCTCTTCCACCAGAGCTTCAAAATAGGATCTCATACGACACCATAGGATCATCAGGGGTTCATCTAGACCTCAAAACGTTCACCCAGTATGGACCTATACCTCCATAGCCCGTATGGAGCTATATGGACCTTCCCAGGCCTCGGTGAACTTTTTTCAAAAATTTCACCGTTTCGCTCCGAGAACCTTCCCATCATGTTCTAAGTGACGAGATGTGAAAAACAAATCCAAACAACCCATATCACAATGAACGTGTGTGAATTTCCCAGGCTGGACCTATCCCTCCCATAGCCAGTATCAAGCTATATGGGCCTATATACAGACCTCCGTGACTTTTCGAAAAATTTCACCGATTCGCTCCAGGACCCCGCCTATCGTGTTTTTCGTGGCGAGACGAGAAAAACGAGACCCCACAACCCATAGTAAAATGCAAAAAACAAATGACCATCCCCATACCCCATACAGGCCTGTATATTGTATAATAGAGACCCCTATTGTAGGGGTGAAGTCCGTGTTCCGCGTTTTATATTTTCGGGAAAAAATCCAAATTTTACATGCACCCACCCCATTGACTTGATAGGCAGGCCCCGATAAGCCCGGGGACCGATATTAGCCCTTTTGGCTAGAGTTGATAGGGGTTTTCCCCTATTTTAGGGGTAAAGTCCGTGCTCCGCTTTTTATATTTTCGGGACAAATCCTGAATTTACATACACCCACTCTAGGCAGAACCCGATAAGCCCGGGGACCGATATTAGCCCTTTGGGATAGGGTTGATAGGGGGTTTCCTCTATTGTAGGAGTAAAGTCCGTGTTCCGCTTTTTATATTTTCGGGGACAAATCCTCAATTTACATGCACCCACTCCCCCACCCTACCTCTCTCAGCAGGCCCCGATAAGCCAGGAACCAATATTCGCCCTTTGGGATAGGGTTGATAGGGGGTTTCCTCTATTGTAGGGGTAAAGTCCGTGTTCCGCTTGTTATATTTTCGAGACAAATCCTCAATTTACATGCACCCACTCCCCCATCCTACCTCTGTCGGCTGGCTCCGATAAGCCCCACTAGACGTGGTTGACAGGAGTTTTCCCCTATTGTAGGGGTAAAGGCCGTGTACCGCTTTTTATATTTTCGGGGACAAATCCTCAATTTACATGCACCCACTCTCCCACCCTACCTCTCTCAGCAGGCCCCGATAAGCCAGAGACCGATATTCGCCCTTTGGGATAGGGTTGATAGGGGTTTTCCTCTATTGTAGCAGTAAAGTCCGTGCTCCGCTTTTTATATTTTCGGAACAAATCCTAAATTTACATACACCCACTCTAGGCAGAACCCGATAAGCCCGGGAACCGATATTAGCCCTTTGGGATAGGGTTGATAGGGGTTTTCCTCTATTGTAGGGGTAAAGTCCGTGTTCCGCTTTTTATATTTTCGAGGACAAATCCTCAATTTACATGCACCCACTCCCCCACCCTACCTCTCTTAGTCTGGATACCTAACCCACGTTACGCTACGTCATCCGCTGCATATAGGGTTAGGCCTCGGCTAACATTTTTGTTGGCGCGAAATGACCCCTTGAGAGAATCACGTGACTTGGGAATGTGACCCGGCTCATGTAAGCTATATCGATAACACGAGAAGGTTCTTGGTGAATGATGTCGTTGATTTCAGTTTATTCACACAGTATTGGATTTTGCTCTGAATGTCCAAACAAGGACAAGTTCTATAATACAGACAAATTTCTATATAACAAAAGGGGCAGCGACTGTCGTCACATGTCCTGTTAAAATAATAAAACAAAATGCCAACTATAGTTATGCGACATTCCATAACAAACGCGTTCGGTGTCATCAATAGTTATCAACATTTACCGGTAATTTAACCAGACAATCAAATACTTAGTATTAAATCCATCAATACAAATGCAATACAAGAAACTTTTCATTATATGATCAGTACCACTTAGTGCATTACTCGCCCAGAAAGGACAATCAAGATTAATAGCTTGACCTTGAAATTACATCAATTACATCAGCTCATGATGGCACGATTTATCAATGTTATCCTGAATGTTCAGTTAATAAATGTCAATAATTCAGTTAGTAAATGTCAATAATTCAGTTACATACAAAATCAGTTACATAATGCACTCTGTCACAGTACTTATTTAATAGTTCTCAGAAATTAACTAACCTTGTGACACAGACAGCCTTGCTTATAATAATTCGTCAACACTGACAGATTCTATCAGGATCTTCCTGAAACAATATAAATCAATTCTATTCATTCTTGAATCCATGTACATCATGCACATTCTTGATCATAATAAAATCTCCAATGACTCAAATAGATTTAATCAGAACGATATAAATTTGATACCAATTCAGAGTTTAGCGAGTCAATCATATAGAAATGGGGGGAAATGAACAGGGGGGGGGGGAGTCGGATCTAGTTCCACGTGCCAGCAACGTAAATAGGTCAGTGACTGCCATGTTAAGTTTTAGGCGCCAACAGTACAATTTACAGTGTGTCTTTGGTACAGAGTTTGCCGAAGATCTCCGCTAAATTTAGTTCAGTACGTTCAAACTAATTACTGACAAATAAATCATGAGAACTCACTATTGTAAATGCCGCAATCTGCACACAACACACCGAATGCAATTCCAGACAACTGCTGCAGTTTTCAACGAGCAGCGTTCCAACATCTTCTTCCGGTTTCGACAGCTGTAGTTACGTCATGAACAAGACGAAAGTAACGCCACCTATCGGCTGTATTCGGAAACACTACTCTAGACTATAGGAAACCAAGGGATGCAACTCTCATAGCAAATGCATATACTTCGAATTAGTGGCTACATGCGAAAGGAAACAGCAATAGGCGCACACCCGCCCACATCCCTCCCCGCTCAATCGAAGTCCAGTCCCTGGATTCGCCAGACCTCCAGTCAGAACGCGCTCATGCAGCGCCCAGTCAACCTACTTGAGTACTAACCCCCAGTAAGCATCAGTCACTCGTCAACCCTGACATGTCATTCGCCATGGAAGGCTTCACTGGCTTCTCTGAACAATGTAGCACTCAGTTTAAGCAGAAACTGTGACTTGTCACTATGACATGGTTCAACTACAGAAACATCATTCTGTGCAACCGACCGCGATTCCCTGTTGAGGTTGGGGTGTAGACCTGCATTTCTTCGGAAGTTGGTCCTCTGTTATCTGTACAGGAAGAGCGAAAAGTTTATCTGGACATGCTTTAAGGTTTGTCCGGTGAACATTTCTTGTAGGACCACTGCCATCACCAGGTTCAACCGTGTACACCTGTCCATCTGGGCCAAAGCGATCCACGACTCTATATACAACCGATTGCCAAGCATCCTGTATTTTGTTTCTTCCCTTGACACGGTTTCGTATCAGAAATCTATCTCCCTTCGAAAACACGTCTCCATGCACCTTCTCGTCGAGGGCCTTTTTGCGATTTGATGCTTCTCGTTGGAGCCTCTCATTCGCCTTCTTATGTGCATCTCTGAGTGTACGTTGGTGAACATCCAACTAGTCACTAACATCAGCCTCTCCCAAGAGCAGGTATACAAGAAGCTTGAGCTCCCTCCCAAAGAGTAAATAGTAAGGGGAATACCCTGTTCCCGAGTGGGGTGTCGCATTGTAGGCAAAGACGACCTCCGGCAGACATTTCGTCCAACACATTTTCTGTTTGGGCTCCAGTGTTCGTAGCAGATCATGCAGTGTTCGGTTGAATCTCTCGCACTGCCCATTACCCTGTGGGTGATATGGGCTAGTGCGAGACTTCTTGACTCCATACAGCCGACACAGTTCGTGAATGACAGACGATTCAAAATTCCAGCCCTGGTCGGAAAGGATCCTCAAGGGTACACCAAATTTATTGAACCACTCCTTGAAAATTGCTTTTGCAGTAGTTCCAGCCTGTTGGTCTTTAGTGGGAACAGCTACCGTAAACTTTGTGAAGACGTCTGTCATGGTCAGCACATTTTCAAAGCCGTCGCTGCTCCTCTCGAGAACCGCATAATCCATGGCCAGCACTTCAAGTGGCCTACTTGCCAGAAGACTTCCAGAGGGTGCCTGAATTCTGGGCTGGGGCATCTTAGCGACAACACAGCGATCACACTCCTTACACCAGGTTTCTACATCAGTATACATACCTGGCCAATAACACCTTGGTCTGATGAGGGCAATGGCCCTTTCCACTCCTTGGTGGCCCATCTGGTTGTGAAGGGATTTCAACACGGTTTCCTTCAGTGTTTCTGGTAAAACGACTTGTCTCAGTTTGCCTAAGGTGGCGTCTTCCACCTCCCGGAAAAGAATACCACCATCTGTCTTGAGTTTGTCTCATTGCTTCAGAAGGGACAAGTCACGCCGAGAAAACTTCTTCCTTTCCGTAAAATTGGGTTTCACTCCAGCTGTCCAAAACGGAAGAAAATCCTTCAGTACTGGGTCCTTCCGTTGAAATTCCTGCATTTCCCTCTTGGTGTAACCTGGGAAACTCTCAGATGCTGGTGGGCTGGCCTGCGCTAAGTCTGATCTGATCGGCCGAGGAGCACTCGGAGACCTGCTGACACACACAGAGCTCAACTGGACTGGTTTAGGTGCCCCACCGGAACACGAAAAGGCTGCCTGAAGGTCACTAGGAGTGACTGTTCCTCTGTCGGATGTAGGCATCCTTGATAAGGCATCTGTATTAGTGTTTGACTTCTCGGTTCTGTATTTGATTTCAAAGTTAAACACTGCCAGCTGTGCAACCCATCTTTGCTCGACAGCACCCAACTTGGCTGACTGAAGATAACTGAGCGGATTGTTATCGGTATACGCAACAAAGCGACTCCCCATCAGATACTCTCTGTATTTCTCCGTAATGGCCCACTTGAGAGCCAACAACTCCAACTTGAAAGAACTATAATTCGACATGTTTCGCTCTGTCGGTCGCAGTCCCCTGGATGCATACGAGATGACTTGTCATTTCCCATCTGTACACGGCTCCAAGTCCCTGATGACTAGCATCGGTTTCCAGGATAAAGGGATGATCAAAGTTGGCATAGCCAAGCACTGGAGCAGATGTTAGTTTATCTTTGAACGTCTGAAATGCTGCAGAACACTTGTCAGTCCATCTGTCTTGGAAGTTGAACTGCTTACGAGCTTTCAAATCACGCTGACACATTCCTATCAAATCATTTAGTGGCCTGGCGATGTTCGCAAAACCGGCCACGAACCGCCTATAATAGCTTCCGAATCCCAAAAAGGTTCTCAGCTCCTTGGTGCTTGTTGGGATTGGCCAATCACGAACACACTCGATTTTCTCAGGGGCAGTGGCAACTCCATTCGACGTGATATTTCCTCTTTCCTAATAAAGAAACACTTACCGGGGGAAAGTTTCAACCCAAACTGCTTCAACCTGGTCAATACAGTATTCAGCCTCACTAGATGGTCCTGGAATGTCTTGGAGTAAACGATAATGTCGTCTAGATAAACTAGTAGGTACTCGAAGTTCTCTGGCAAAACACTTCTGCATCAATCGTGGGAATGTGGCGGGGGCGTTTGAGAGTCCGAAGGGCATTCTACGGAACTCAAAAAGCCCGAATGGAGTTATGAAGGCAGTTTTCGCAGCATCCTTCGGACTCATTGCTATCTGATTATACCCACATGCAAGATCCATGGTGGAAAAATATGTTGCCCCATCCAAATGGTCCAAAGTTTCTTCTATTCGTGGCAAGGGAAAGGCGTCACGTCTTGTTTCGAGACTTAAGCGACGACAGTCCATGCAAAGTCTCAGGTCGCCAGTCTTCTTTCTTACAATAACAATAGGTGAGGCATACAGAGAATGACTTTCCTTGATGACTTTCCTATCTAATAACTGCTGGATATGGCGTCGTACCTCTTGGAACTGATTTTGGGGTATACGCCTACTTGGCTGATTCACCGGTATGTCATCTTCCGGTGGGATGCAGTGTTGTACCTCTTTCGTGTACCTACGATCACCATCGCCTAAGGCAAATGCATCCTTATGCTTTTGCAGCAAGTCTGATAACGGCTCCTTCTATTCCTCCGGCAGTTCTAAGTTATTCACATCTTCTATCATTGACTCCCACTTGCCATTTCCCACTGGTTGTGGTAGGGCATCCTGTGGTTCTTCGCGCACTGGTTCGGTTGAACTGACCTCTTCAGTAGCATTCTCAACAGCATCCAGCCGATGGATTGTCCCAAGCCTGGTTCGAGGTTTCAACCACATCTCTTCATCACTCAGGTTTGCCACTCTCAGCGGGAGTTGGTGTCCTTCAACAGCACAACAGGTATTCACTACATGAAGTTGAGGTGGGAGGCTTCCAGCTATAGCCTCGATCATAACGTCAGCATTGGCATCTGGCTTCCCTCTGAATCCACAGGTATTCACCACTGACACAGACCATGGAGGAATATACCCGGGATGTTTCCCAGCTACTTTGGCTATACCTTGAAGCCGACAGCTCTCTCGTTGCTGCTGAACAACCACTTCGAACACCTTACCCCATTCTCCAGGAACTTGCTCAGAAACTGCTCTATTACCTGTCACTGTTAGTAACTCAAGACATCTGGAAATTACATTCATCCCTATAAGCCCAGGAAACTCCTCTTTTCGCTGTTTGCCCAAGATATCTACAGGGTCCTTGACAACAACGACATCAATCTCCGGGAGTAATTTCCCTTGTGCCCTAATTTCCAGTTCTACATAACCAACACAGGGTATTTCTAGGTCATTTGCGGCTGTCAGGGTTAACCAGTCTCCGGTAGGGATTATCTTACTCCCGCGACCTTGAAAAATCCTTCTGTCACGGTTGTCACTTGAGAACCTGAATCTAGTATCAATATCATCCATATACACTGTTGTGACTACACAATCCCCAACTGCCTTGCTGTAAATCTCCTCAATGTTAGATGGAGCAAACGAAGCCGATGAGCCTGTAAATTCCCTATCTGCTACTCGACTCACTGTAGCAGGGGGTTGCCATTTGACCCTTGCCATGAATAGTTGTTGCGCGTTGCTGTTGGGTTGGATCTCTTTGGACAATTTTTCACCACGTGACCTGCTTCGTCACATTTAAAGCAGATAGGCCTTCCATCACTATCAAATTTGGGCTCCTTCCGTCGCCGATATGCACCTTGCCTTCTCTCTGATGGGATATTTCCATTCTCACGAACTGTAGATTGACCAACTTTACGTAACTCCAATGTTAGGTCTTGAAATGCTCTGGTCTGCTGTTTCAGGTGAGATAGCAGACTGTCTGACAAAGTAGCAGGACTGCCTTCCCGTTTAGTGGGGGCTCCCTCAAGGTTGGTATGACTGGTGTCATCCATCAATATTCCGCGACTGGCTGCTGTTCTCTTCTGAACTCTCTTCAACCCTTCCTCTTCTTCCATGTAACGTATTGCCTCATCTCTTAAGTCGAGGAATGTGACATCTGGGTGTTCTCGAATGGTTCGACACAATTCCCTACGAAGTTGAGAATCTCTTACAGCATCTGCAAAATGGTCGCGCAGCGCAATATCTCTGTCCGGGACACCATTCGCATTTTGACATAATACAAGATCCATCACCCGATTAAGTTCATGAGAAAATTCTCGGAGGGTTTCACCATCTGCTTGTCTTCTCCCATAAAACTCAGCCAAAAGCTGAGGAACAGAACGTTTTTCACCGAAGGTCTCCTTCAGGATGTCTAGAATGTTCTCTGGGTTCTCTCTCTCCAATCTAGGCCGCACTCTTATTTCGGAACGTGCTGCTCCCTCCGATTGACGCATTATGAAATCGACCTTCTCCTCGCGCGAAAAATTTCGTGCTGCAAAGACGCGTTTTATCTCGTCTACAAATTCCTCTACCAGCCATTCATCTTTTTCCATTGGAGAACCTTTAAACATAGTTAATTTCCTATCCCAGGGAACGTAGACAAACTGTCGACCTTCCCTTGACCTTTGTAGCTCATCACGTAACTGCTGAACAGTTTGACAAAGTTGCGCTAAATCGTCGTTATTCCCTCTACCGGGGGCCTGGTCTGCCTCACCCGGTGGATCTCCTCCTCCGCCGTTACTCATCTCGTGACGAAAATGGTGCCAACAGGGGAATAGTACCAAGAAGAAAAGGCCGTAAACGCGCACGCTTCAACTTAGCGGAAAGACGCCTGGTCCTGTCCAACGATTGCACGCAAAGAGCGCAAGCAAGCATGCACCACAAAGCTACTCCTCAACTCACCTGTAACCAATACTTACCTGAGGTTTGGTGTTACCTCCCTTGGTTTCGTGCGTACAACATAAAAACCCTATACTTCTCTACAAGAATAATTCCTCTGCACATGAACACTGTATGCAGAATAACACCCTAAACAAAATAGAAGATCACCATACAGTACTTCACCAAAAAACATTACAGGAACTTCCGCAGTATATACTACTCTTGATCACAGCTACTTTCTACTGCACCTCTAAAATACATCAACTTCACCTTTATATACTACTCTTGAAGTAC